>JAJOOO010004797.1:0-19293 GCA_029582685.1 Solanum piurae | reverse complement strand
TGTTGTTTAGCATTCCAACTCGCATACTCGTACATTCAATGTACTGATGCCAGTTGACCTGCATCGTCTTATGATGCAGATTCAGGTAACCAGGATCATCACCCAGCGCCTCGTTGATCCAGTTGAGCAACTCAGAGTCAGTGGTGAGCCTCCTTGCATTCCGGATGACTCTTTTATTCGCTTTCTAGTTTAGTTCATTAGGATGTTGTGGGGTTTGTCCCAACATCCATCTCAATTGTTTTAGAGGCTTCATAGACAGTTAGAAAGTTAGTAGTTCAGTAGTCTTTACATTATTCATTCAGATGTTGTTTAAAGACTAAGTTGCCATTTTGGCTAAGATGTTATTTCTTTAAGTTATTGTTTAAACTTATTATGCTGAGTAATTCTTTCGCTGAGTTCAGAAAGCCAGGCCAAGGGTTCGCTTGGGACCAACAATGGTCTTCGAGTGCCAGTCCCGCCCAGGGTGTAGGCTCGGGGCGTGACAAAAAGTTCTTGTTACAGTGCCTGAAAGATATGATACATGTATTACAACCTTGGAAAACACGCAAGATCTGTCCAAAATTACCTTGACAGAATTGTTAAATTCTTTGCAGACACAAGAACAAATGAGGCTTATGAGGCAAGATGACATGGTTGAATGAGCATTAATAGCCAGCCACAAAACTCAAAACAAGGGTAAATTCTTGAAGAATTACCCACCTTGTCAGCATTGTGGCAAAAATGGACATCCTCCATATAAATGTTGGAAGAGACCAGATGCACAATGCAAGATCAACAAACAACTTGGTCATGAAGCCGTGATTTGCAAAAGCAAATTTTAAAAAGATGAAACAGTTGCCCAAGTCACTACTGAAGAAGAAGAAGACCACTTATTTGTGGCAACTTGTTTTTCAACCAAAAAATCTGATTTTTGGATGATTGATAGTGGTTGTACAAACCACATGACATATGAAAGAAATCTTTTTAAAGAGTTCATTCCTATGAAAAATAAGAAAGTCAGAATTAAAAATGGTGATTGTATTACTACAAAAGGAAAAAGGGTCTGTTTCAATCAAAACAAATTCAGGTACAAAAATAATTTCAGATGTTCTCTATGTGCCTGATATTGATAAAAGTTTGTTTAGTGTTGGTCAGTTAATAGAAAAAGGATTTAAATTATTATTTGGAGATAAATATTATCGAATCTTTGATTCTACTAAGCAAGATATTTTACAAGTTGAAATGAGAGGTAAGAGCTTCTCATTTAATCCAATCGAAGATGCACACAAGCCTTGCAAAACAAAGGATGAATTGACAGATTTGTTCACAAGATCAATTTCAGATGAGACTACAATATACAATTCCTGATCTAAGGAGGAGTGTTGAGAATATGTCCAGGATATTGCAGAAATAAAACAATTAGCTACTTTTAGGATTTTTTAAATTATTTTATTAGAGTCCTATTTGACTTGAATTTAAGAATTAGTTCTTTTATTTGTTATTTATATTTATAAGTTAGTATCATATTTTTCTATTTTTAATTAAAAATTATAACTATAAATATAAATTTTGAATTATTAATAAAATAGTTCCCTTTGATAATTCTGCAGTATTTCTTAATTTATTTATTAAAAAACCAACACTCTCGGCTCTGTTAAACAAAAAAAGTATTAAAGTTTTCTGAATTTTCCCAAAAGTTGTTCCTCATCAGATAATTCCCTCAAATCGACAGCGGCGTACGGACCGACGCCGTAGAAATGCAGTAAACGCCACAAACACGGCGGTGAATTTAGTCGAACTCGGAGTAACGAGTAAATCACCGTAGAGTTTGGCTCCGGTGTGGAAATGCCGAGTTCGTGTAGTATCAGATGTCTCTGGATCCTCACCAATCAAGACACCGTTGTTTTCTCCCGGTACTTCCCCTCTCCCTCTCCCTCTGTGTGCGTGTGTGCGTGTTTTGTTATTTTTAATCATGGTGATGAAATTGCAGGAGATTTCCGGTGGTGGAGAAGCGGTGGCGGGAGGCATGTAAGAGAGATAAGAGTTGTATGGAGGATGATTTGAAATATAATGTGGTGCCTTCTCTTCCTACTGATTCAGAGATTGCTGCTGCTTTCGTTGACCGCAAGAAAAGGTTTTTTCTTCTTCTTTTTTAATTTTCTTTTTTTTGAATAAAGTTTGAAACTTGGGATGATATGTTTGAGTTTAAGTGATACACAATGACATTAGTATACAAGATACCATTTATTTTAGGTGTTATTAAATAAAGTTACATGCAATTACCTTTAAAGTAACATGATTGTGTTAATACTTTTTACTGTCAAGGCATACAATTTCAACTGTATCTGTTTTAGTATATACACTTGAAATAACATAAAAGTACTATCCTTATGTCCCTAAGGGAGTGATTTAGCGGTTGAAGAATTGGAGTGACAACATTGGGAGCCAAGATTTTGATCTGTGCAGATACTAGGCGATTCTTTCTATCTGTTTAAGTTTTGGAGTTTTGATGAGTAGAGTTACCTTGTACCTGTTTTAGTGCGAGATAGCATGTATCCGGTGGATTAGTTGAGGTTTACTATATTAGCTTGAAGACCACATTTATAGAAAACAGTAGTATATTTTTTTTCTTCTTTTTGGGTAGTTGAGAAATTTGATGTTTTTAGTCGCAAAACTAGGTGTAACCTTTCTCAAAAGAAAAAAGTTATCGTCATTTTCGGATCTTCAAGTTTAGTGTGCTTAGCAGTTAGCTCCTTTCGTTTTAAGCAAGTTAACTCATTTGGTTTGGATAATCTACTGAATGCTTATTACGTGTGGAGGATATAGGTCATTTAAGAATACAAAATTGTGGGTTCATTAATAATCATAGAGATAAGGGGGGTGTAATAATCTAGTCTAAAGAACTAGTCTAAATGGTAAAGTCGAGCTTCAATTTTCTTGATTTTACTCACGGGTCTTGCATTATGAAATTTTGGTTTCTTAACTGAAAGCTGGATGCAGTTTACGCCCAGCGAAACACATGGGTTTTGCAATTCAATTCAAAAAGTGGCATATCAGCAGAATTTTGAAAAAATTATCATTTTTATTTGTTAAACTTCAGTTCAATTCTTTCTGGTATCCAATATCCAGAGATCAGTACTACACGGAAATAAATGACTACAGGGAGACCCTTCCTCAATTGTCAGTCCCTATCTATTATTCTTGTATTGCAATCAGTGGGGATAGGTTCATGTTCAAAAGGTTAGTTTGACAAAGAAGTGACACTTGCAAGTTGAGAATTGGTAACATATTGAAACCACCTGGATAATCTAAATTCAGTTTGTTTCTGTTATCTCCTTTTTTTTGGTTGCATGGATCCACTTTGGTGTTTTTCCTTTCATGGTACATATCCCTTCAAATTCTGTCAAATTTGTGACTTTCTTGGCTATTAAAGAAGGGAAAAAGCTCAAATATTTATCGAGCTTAATAAAATGACCTAGCTATGCTACTCGTCAATAGTTGGACAAACCATGTCATTGCCATTGCCATTGTGGGCCATATATGCCATTACCCGCTAACACAACCCTACTATTACCTGATTTCGCATTATCTAAACCCTTCATTATTTATCAACCCTTCCCCTCTCACCCTTTTTACTATTGGCATATGCGAGCCATTTTGTTAAGTTCAGTGACATATTCTAGCCTTTTCCCAATCCCTTATAATACACGACTCTCTTCGATAACAAAACTAACTTATGTCATTTTTTTGTTTATCACTTTCAACATTTTAGAATCATATTTCTATATAAACCTCTCCATCTTTTCTAATTTTATGTAATAAACTTACAGTTTTATGTAACAAACTTATAAGGACAAGTCTTAAAAAGATTTTAAGGAACACATAAAATTTATTTAAGAAAAAAGAGAGACGGGCTTAAAAGAGAGTATGTATGTGTTTTCATTGTGGAATTTGGGGTATTATAGTGGTTGGTATGGTGGTGACTTAGGAAAAGGACATTAAATTTGTTTTTAAAAAGGAAGAGACGGGCTTAAGAGAGAATATACTAATGAGGTATACATGAGCATGGAAAGAACATATGCGCGTGTGGATTAAGAGTATGTATTTATTTTCATGGTAGAATTTGGGGTGTTGCAGTTGTTGGGACATGGTAGTGGCTTTGGAAAAAGGACATAAAATTTGTTTAAGAAAAAAAAAAGAGACGGGTTTTAAAAGTGAGTAGTCTGATGAGGTGTAGCTTGGTGTGGAAGTACATATGACTATATGAGTATGCAAATTAAGAGTATGTATGTCTTTTCGCGGTAAAATCTTGCCTGTTATAGTGGTTGGGATGTGGTAGTGGTTTGGGAAGGAAGGCTCAAATATGCCACTACATTTAAGAAATGGTTCGCTTATGCCACTCGTAAAAGGGGGTGGGGGCCGGTAAGTAATGAAGGGTTTAGATAATGCTACGTGGCAAAATCGGGTAGCAGTGGGGTTCCGTATGTCATATAGGGCCAAAATGGTAACATTGGTAGCATGTTTATATCCAACTATTAACGAGTGGCATAGATGGGCCATTTTGTAAAGTTCAATGACATAATTGAGGCTTTTCCCATTAAATAATAAAGATTTAAGGTCAGGACACCTCTAGTTAGTTTCCTGCTAAGTTCCTTTAAACAGATCTTTAGTTTTATTAGCTATTACTATTGATGAAGTTGTCATGAAGAGTGAAATGGCATGCACTTGCTCACTATCTATCTTTATCATGTAAAATCTCGTTATCTTATTCATTGTTGATTTAGCTTCCATTATTTTCTTTATTTTTCTTCAGTTTCATGTCTTCACTTTGTAGCCAAATTTTACTAACTATGAATTACCCTGTTTAACCTTTTCTATAGGGAGGGATCTGCTCGTGGATTTGGCATTAGGATAAATCAGTCAGTTGAAGGTTCAGATTCATGGGTTGATGATCCGATTACGCGCCACATAATAAGTTTGTGCACTAAAAATGAAGAGGAAAAGAATCTTGTTTTGTGGCCACTTGTTTTGCACATAAAGGGACACTACTGTATCCTTGTATTGCCTTTAGTGGAACCAGATCATCTAAAAACATATACAAGGATGTGTAAAAGATCTGACTGTGGAAATGCTGTTGGAGCTGATGAAAGTTTATCCCCCCTTCTGCTTAATCTTCCATCAATCACAGGGTAAGTTCCCTTTTTACCTGTTTCTAACTTTCAAGTTGATAGGTAAAATTGACATTTGATGTCCGTCTTTTGGCCCCTTAAGTTGATCCAGAGCATCTATAAGTTTAATCTTTCCCTTCTTCTTCACTTCCATTGGTCAATCATCAACTTCACTCTCAACTAATGCTGGTAAGAGTCTGTGTGGGTTAGCTGATTAAAACTAGCTCATAAGAATTAAGTGCTGCAACTTTTTTGTAAATAAGTAGTTACGTGTTTGGATAAGAGTATTGAAACTGATAATAAGCGGTTGGTGTGTTCGGTAAAAATGAGTCAATAAGCACTTTTTATGTAATATGACTGAAATACCCTTAATTTTTTTTTTAAATGTAAAGTTTAGTAGGAGTATTTTCACATGAAAAAGATGAATGACGAAAATCGAAGGAGAGGAAGTTAAGAATTTTCATTTAGGAAGCGTGTTTCAGGGATTACAAAAGATTTAGGGATAATATAGCACTAAAAGATTTGGTCAAACCAAAAGTGCTTATATAAACTTAGAAGCCATCTAAGCACTTTGGTATTAACCAAACACTTAGATGAGCAACAAAAGTTCTTATAGCCTGATTCTAACCAACTTATAAGCCGACAGTCCAACACATTTGTGAATCACTTGTGGGAGAAGTTATTTGGCAATTGAGATTTTAGGAGAAACCTTCAGGACTGAGAGTTGAGTGAATTTCATAATCTGGTGGAACTACTTTATGAGCAGAGTTTACCAGTAAATGCACCCAACATTTGGAAATGGCGACAAAAAAGGGATGGTTTGCTCACTGTTCATATCATCAGAGATTGCTAGGGAGAGAGGAACCTACATTTCCACACCGCTCTATTTGGATTCCAAGATTCTCAGGAAGGTGTGTTTCTTTGCATTAGCTGTGAGCGGAGTGATATAGACAGCAAAGAATCTGAGAAAGAGGAGGATCACAGATCACTTATGTTGATTGGACCAGAGGCTAAATGCTTGCTTAATCTTTTTTGATGAACTAATTTATCCCTAATAATTAGTACTGGACCTTTTATGGACATTGTTAGTGTTCTTGTTCTAGGGTGACACTGTATAGATGCTAACAACTCTCTTTTGTCTTTTTGTTTCATGTAGTTGTACTTTCTTGCAACTTTGCATCTTCTTGAGACCTTTTTCAATGAAAGACCTTCATAAAAAAAAAAAAGAGAAGATTTTTGAGCCTGTCATTGACTTCTCAATAAGAAGAATTTTGGGCCTGTCATTGTAATCTACTATTACTTGCTGTGTGTGGAGGAATTAGTTTCCTTTTTGGGGTTGGGGTTGGGGTAGGAGTTTGATTAGTTTATTTGTGTTAAGTGTCAACTCATTAGAGTTGCATATTCAGTTTTCTCTCTTGTATTAAATCATATACTTGTACATGACCTGTGTGACTTGAAGTAATCTTTGAAGCTGGGGTTTAGCTTGGCATAATGTGAATTGTGGTAAATGTAAGTTGGTTTAGATCTTGCATAATTAGATCTCTCCAGCTTCACTTATTATAAAATTGCAATACATTCCAAGTACAGGGCATTTATGGTGGGTCACATGATAGGAGACATCATAACAGGCGATGTGACAGAACCTGAAATAGTCACAAGTGCATCTCCATCAGTGGGTGGGTTGTTGGATTCTCTCACTGGAAGTATTGGTATTTCAGCAAGAGCAAAACCTGTAGCGGCTCCAGTTGCAGGATCAACAGCTTCTGGAGCTGCAACAAGCGGAGCAATGGCATCTGATGCTCCAAAGATTGGTTTGAGGTCTCTGGATAGAGATGCGATTCGCTCTTTCATAAGCAGTGCAATGCCTTTTGGTTGGTAATCTTTTTATGGTATCTCTCATCAAAAAAATTTCATAATGCATGTATGAATTAACTAAAGGGTTCAATCTTTGCTGAACAATCCATCTACCTTAAATGTAGGCACCCCTCTGGATCTTAACTACACCAACATTTCAGCAGTTAAGATAAATGGATTTTCTTCTGCAGATATCCCTCCTGCAGATCAGAAGCAGCCAGCATGGAAACCTTATCTTTATAGAGGGAAGCAGAGAATTCTGTTTACAATTCACGAGACAGTCCATGCTGCCATGTATGATCGCGATGAAATTCCAGATAGCAAAAAGATTTCAGGTCAAGTTAACTGTCGAGCGGAATTAGAAGGGTTGCCTGATGTGATGTTTCCACTAATTGGTTTGGACACTGCTCGTGTTGAGCTGTTATCCTTCCACCCCTGTGCTCAAGTTCCAGAGCATGGTAATGAGAAGCAATCACTTATGTTCTCGCCACCATTAGGAAATTTTGTATTGATGCGTTATCAGGCATTTTGTGGTATGGGACCTCCAATTAAGGGTTTTTATCAGCTTTCAATGGTTTCAGAAAATGAAGGTGCATTTTTGTTTAAGTTACGGCTCATGGAAGGTTATAGAGCTCCTCTGTCAATGGATTTCTGCACTGTGACAATGCCTTTCCCTAGGAGAAGGGTACTTTCTTTTGATGGGACACCTTCTATTGGAACAGTTTCAGTTGCTGAACACTTGGTTGAATGGAAAATTATAACGACTGGTCGAGGAATTTCAGGAAAGAGTGTTGAGGCAACGTTTCCTGGAACAGTGAAGTTTGCTCCATGGCAACCTCAAAGATTGCCTACCTCAGGGGCAGTACTTGGGAATATGGAAGATGAAGAGAGTGATGCCGAAACAGAGTCGACAAATAATATGGCAAATGTGGAAGATATCTTAATGGAAAAAATGAATAAGGATCTTCAAGCAGTTGATTTGGAGGAGCCATTTTGCTGGCAAGCATATGATTATGCTAAAGTATGTATTTCCCATAGCAACTTTAGTTGTGATGTTTCCTCTTTTGGATTATTTTCATATGCACAGTCCCGAATGTCTTGATTTCCCTACAAGAAGATAATTAGAGAGGAGAGTGTATTCAAAATAAAAACAGAAGAAAGAAACTAAGGAGTAACACGGACAGTCAGGCGAGTCCGACGAGTACAACTCGACTCTAGAATGTGTTTGTTTTTATAATCAAAAGTACTATTTTGAATTTTCAATCTCATAAACATGCTAATTCTTTTCGAACAATATGACAATTAGCTGATGCCGATATGAACATTTCTGTGTATTAGATTAAATTGCTTTGTGAAAAAACATTTTGTTTCAACTCATGTGATTGCAGGTATCTTTCAAGATAATGGGAGGATCATTATCAGGAATGTCTATTGATCCAAAATCTGTAAGTCCTCTATGACCAATTATATCATCTATTGGCAGGTGGATTTTTTCTTTTAGAATGGAACATTCTCATTGACATAATGTTCTGATTGTGCATAGTTCGACCTCTGCTATCCTTGTTTTTTATCCAGTAGTACTGTAGTATATGAGACCAAATTTTTTGGATATCATCATCTGCTGAATCTTCCCCCTTTCAGTTTGCATTTGGCAGAAGGAACGCATGTGAATTGTCTTTCCTCTTTCTTTTTTTGAGCCATGTGTACGATGTCAAGCATTACTAATTTTTATCTAGGTTTGTTTTTAAAAAATATCAAGTTAGTCAATTAATGTACTTGATTTCAATCCCAAATTATTAGGGTAAGCTTTATGCATCCTTTATGTCCGTTCCGGTCTATTTGGGCTCATTACGTTCTTATACTAGATAACTTATCTTTTGATGTAGGTTAAGATTTTTCTAAAACCTGGGGCTTTCAGCGTCACATTTATCTCTGGACTGACAACCAAGTCTCTCACCAAACTAAAAAGATTCCTTGTAAACACTGAACCTTGTCCAAGTGTAACAACCACCGCTAAGTCTTAATCCATACCAATCCTTCTAGTCCAAAATAAATGAAATTTTGGGGTTTTGCACACCTCTTAAGAAAGTTAATGACATTAATTAAAGGATGATTTGTCAATATTACCCCTTTGCCACTTCCCAATTTTTTCTTAAAACTAGAGATGGTTGAAAACTCACTAAAGAGAAGAATATTTTGAAAAAGATAATAATTAATACATCTTTGTACTTTGAAAAATTAGTACATTTTGGACCATAAAATAATGCCAAAATTTCATTTGTTTTGGACCAGAGGCAGTAGTTTATAGCACTTCTAGGATTTTTTTGCTTCCATTATATTCTCAGTTAATTAAGCATTTTCTGAGATTTTGTAGGTCTTTTGAGACACTTTTCCTCTATGTGATTTTAGGTCTAGCTCATCTCCTCATAGCACCTTCAAGTGCACTTGAACTCTAGGTCAGACATGGCCTAACTAGGGATGGCAATAGAGCGAGGTGAAGTGGGTTTTAGGCTATGCGGGGCTGTTGTGAGTTAAAGACTATGCGTGATGCGGCGGGTTGAAATAAATTTTCTTAAAATTGATGCGGGTCGGGTAGCGGGTTTATGTGGGTTTAAGCAAAATGAAAGTTAATTTAAAATCAGTTCATTATTTTATTTTTCAGTGAAATTAAAAATGTGAATTTGCATTAACCCATGTTTTTATTTGCCGAATTTCATGTTTGTACACATAAAACTATGCTTCTTCTTTTTTGTGAAAACTAAAAAACTAAGTTTACACACTCAATTTTTTCAAAATTAATGCATCACTGACTCACTGCTACAAAAAACTGATTACCATTTAAATCTGTTGGCTTTTGGAAAGATGTGGAATATGATTTTGAACATATAATACGACTTAATTAAAAAAATATAATCCTTAATTACATAATCTATCTAAATTTGTTGGCTTTTGAAAGATGCAAAAATAATTTAGTTGTATTAAATTTTGATTTAGCTTTTCTAATTTTTTTTAAAAAAAACTGTTGCGGGGCGGGTTGGGTGTGGGATAATATTTTGCAGGTTAAGGCATAAACCTCCCTGCCCCATTGCCATCCCTAGGCCTAACCATCTTTGGGGTCCCTCATTTTGTCCATTATGTAAGATCTGATCATTTCTAATCTTTTCTAATAGCTGCTTTTACTTCCATTTTAAGAGTGTAGTTCTCCTACACTCATCTAATCATTCCGATATAACATTGTTGGGTCTCTAAGCATGATATGGTAAGCCAATGGGTAAAATGTAGTATCTCAGTAATTACTAAAAAAGGACAATGTTCATAGAGCACAAGGATGTTTATCTGCAGCAATGTGAGGAAGTGTCGGATTATGATATAAAGAATTACCCGAGGTACTAAAAGTTGAATTATCAGGAAAAAGAACGGTTAAAAATTTATTAACGACATTAGAAAATGCAATAAGATTTGAATTTCTATGACATGATTTAAATGGTGAAGATAAAATGAAAAAAGGATGCTATAAAAAAATTTAATCAGTAATCGATATGTGATGTGTGTTATTTTGAAGTTATCACGTGTTATTTGCGGGTTATTTTCTTTCTTATTCCTGTTTTGACAGTCATTAGCATAGTGTTATTTGCTATTTATTTTCTTTCTTATTCCTGTTTGGGCACTCATTAACTTAGTGTCCTTCTTGATGGCAAGCATGACATCTACATCTCTTTTTTCTTCATGGGGTTCTATATTTCTCCCTTTTCCAATAATATCTAGTGTTTGTCTTATGTCTCCTTGAAAATTTTCTCTACTTAAATATTCGATACGTTTCATGCCTTTTAGGAATAAGACACCGTATGCCCCTACTACATTTTTTTCACAGCTAATTCTTCTTTTAGCATGCTTATCTATCTTCAAATTCTCTGAATTTCACACCAAGCATTTATTTTACTTTTAGCAAATTCCATTCTTTCCGTAATGTTGCCCTATTATCTGGTACACTTTTGTTCATAGTTGTCATTTGTCAATTAGTCTTTGTCCGTATGGTGGTTGTAGTTCTACAGAATATATAACTTCCTTTCATGCGGTTAGGTATATCCATGTTGCATAGTACTCCCATATCACTCCTTTTTTGTCAACAAACTCTGGTACCACTTCTTCCTTTTTAGTAATCCAATTTTAATTATTTGCTTTACATCTTCATTGGTCATGTCATTCTCTTGAAAGACTGCATTTATGTATCTAAATTATCTGTATTTGGCACCACAATCACGTTTAATTTCACTCACCTTGGTTATAAGGGGGCTAAATTTTGTCTCTGTTTATTTTAAAGCCCTTATTCTCTAGAGTGTTTCTCCAATGTTTCAACTTCTTCATTATTTTTATCATATCATTAACACGATATAACTTGCAAATAGCATGCACCACAAAGTGTTATCTTGTATAATGATGTATGGCTCATTCATACTTAAGATAAATAAAGACAGGCTCAAGGTTTAAGATAAATACTTGAACTTTTAATTATCAGCCTTAGGTTTGTGCTGTGGCCTATGAGAAGTTGTTCAGTCTTGAGATTCTTATGAACTTTATATTTTCTGTTTTTATACTCATATATACTCACTGTTATTCTTAATGCGATGAGCCTTTGCAGGTAAGCATTTTCCCTGCTGTTAAAGCACCCGTGGAATTTTCAACTCAGGTATTTTCATTATTAGTTAAATAGCATATTCCTGGCCACATATTTCTGTAGCTTTGTTTAGGTTTGATTATTACGGCAGCTGTTCGATATCTGCAATCAAGCCTATCTTTTGAGTTACTATAATATTGTTATTGTCTTGACTTTGCTATAATTGTCACAGGTGACTTCTGGGGATTATATTTTGTGGAACACATTAGGAAAATGTCCAGTTGCTGCCACACCCAAAGCATAGAGTTGCAAAATATATTGATGGAGTATCTGATTAGGAGCAATGACAGACGGTTAACTTGTCAGATGGCTGCTGAGTTTGAGAGGTGGGCATCAAAGAAGCTGTATGCAAAAGAGATGTATTCTGGGGCAGTTCTGTGACAAGTTCCTGTTGCAGTTACATTACACAACTGGGAGGGTGGATGACTCTTTTTTCTTGGCATTTGGTATATGTGGGACAAGATTACTTGAGATGTGTGTACAACTACTTCGTGGATACTCAGGTCATACATAACTAGTTAGCTGTATAGGTTATGAGAACTTACTTCATACATGCTTGTGTTGTCTTGGTGTTTCTACTAGGTGAAAGATACTCTTTCTGTTGCTAAAGAGACTGAGTCTCGTGCCTTCTGCTATTACACATGCTTTTGCAAGAAACTTGATCAGCAGTTTTCCCTTGCTTCATTCAACTTGTATAAAACTAGAAAGATACTGTGATTTCTAGCTCTTGGTGAATTGCTTTCTATTTTTGTGTAGACCCTGAAGTTCATTGAATTGGAGCCTTTTTGACTGAAAGACTTCCGTCTGTTGTAAGATAAATCGGTAGAAGTCTATTTCTGTTGTGAACGTACCTACGGATTCATGAAGGGAACACTCAAAATTAACACTTTTACCTTTACAATCAAGAATGATGAATGTACAAATTCTATTAAGGGGAGAACAATTAAGTTCATTCCACATTTTCCTTTCTTAGCTATCGATGTCTAATATACCCTGGAGACTCCTTTAGCTTCAATCTTCAGATTTACAAGGCCTAAGGATTCTACATCTCAAGGTTGAGAACTATTAGCTGTAATCTTAATTATTCTTCCTTGACAATGTCTTACTATGCAATTATATTGCATCAATGTTGGTACTTGTTGCACCATTTCATTTTCAATTGCAGCAATTTCTTTCTATCAATTTATCTCGAATTCTATTCAGCTCGTACTCACTCTTCTAACGCAATTCTGGATGAACGATACAGATCATACGGAGCCCACAGGTAATCAATAGTACAGGGCTTTCTGGCATCCAACCTCAACCATGGCTTACCCTTGCCACTCCAATGCAATAGGCTTATGGGTCCAGGGTGAAGTCCCCTACATTTACCTTCAAGGTTATCACCACCTAAACCATGTTGATTCCATCTATGATCAACTGCCTTGATGTTTCCAGCAAACACAAGCAAAATCGGAGGCAACGACCCCAATTGGTAAATTCTTCTTTGCTTTTGTATTAACATCCATTCTTCAATTTTTTGGGCATACCTTCCTTTCCTCCATTCATCAAGATCCATCACCATTACACCTGTGTTGAAGTAACATGGACGCCTTCCTTCAAATGTTTTCGCCAAATTCACATCTGACCAAAATGTGTCTGTAAAATAGTTTGTAAAGTTTGCATGGCAATATTCAGGTGCTGCCAGGACTTTATCTCCCAAATCCACCCCCCATAACTTGGCAATATCATCCACAACAATGATATCCGAGTCTAGATAGATAACACGGTGCACGCCCTCAGGGAGAATATCTGAGAGGTAAATTCGTGCGTAGTTTAGAGGTTGATCCAAGGCTTGTCTAATAGACTTGGATATCTTTCCCCTTACGCGATTAGGATGAAAATGATAGATTTTGTAGCTAAGGTAAGGGAAAGTAGAGTTGATGAGGGAAATGATCTCAGGTTCAAGATGGATAGAAAGAAAATGAAAGGAAGTGTTTTCTGGACATGTTGAATGTTGCAAAATAGACAACACTGCAGCCATGGTGCCCCTAATATAATTGGCATCAACAGGCATTACTATTTGAATCTTATCTACGTTACGCGAGCTGCATGAGTTGCCATTGCGAAAAGCAGGTGCCTCCCGGAAGGAAGGAATGTCATTGTAGGTAGGTTTTTGGATGGCAACAACGCGAATGGCGTTAGCAAAAGAGGTGGTTGTTGTGGTGGTGGTAGGATGCAAGAGGATGAGGGAAAGTAGGCCTAGAATTGGAAAACATTTAGAAGATGATGATGAAGAAGAATTGGGGACATTTTTGTTCCAAAAGGCCATCTTTAATTTCTTAAGCTACATTTCTTGTTTTTTTTTCTTCCTTTTCTTGGGTTAATAATATGGATGTCAAAAGGGGCGGGAGAGTCTTAATCCGTGTTCAATGCGTGCTTGACTTAAACTCGAAAGAAAGTAACTTTTAGAGAGAAAAAATGTCCATTAGACATAAAAAAAGTTATTAATGAAGTTATTTTTAGTAATTATTCTATATTAGTGGTTCTAAAGATTAGTGTAACACAACAAACAGTTAGAATTTTGATCATGAAATGTAGGGAGAACCGATATTTTTTCAACTACATTGATTTATTTTCTATGTCCTAAATTATTGACAATGCAAAACTTTTTGCAATTATTTGGCATTTATTTATTTTTAAATGTGGGAAGAACCGATATCTTTGTGTGTGCAGTCATTTATTTTCAATGACCTAAATTATTTCCGTTTATTTAAATATAGTTGTTCGTAAATTCTTGTCAATTTTAAAAACCAAGTGAGAAATCATTATTTTTTCCAACTTTGCCTTTAGCATTAATTATTATAGAATAAAGAGTACGTAAATAAATAAATAAATAAAGATTAAAAGAATATTGTGAAATTGCACATGTTATCTTAAATACATATTGTGGCTCGATTAAAAGAAAGACGACTTTTATGTAAGTTGGAGTGCTTTCCTACTTCTTAGGGGATCCAATAGAAGTAGAAGTAGGAGTAGGTAAGTATCAATTCATACTAACCCAGAACATTAGTATGAAAGATATTTCCACAACCCCTTCCTTATCACTGAGTTGTCTATTAGTTTTGTTAGGAGGTTCACAAGTTAATATACATATATATTTATTTAATTTTTTAATATAAATACATGGTCTACGGAAAAGAAAGCTGGTGGAAACGCACAAATCCCCATCCAACTCCGCCTCTGTGTGTCATGCCTATATTAAACCCCATACAATCATACCTTACTAATCTTAATAAATTTTGGATTGTGTTGCTAAGAGCACTGTGATAAATTAACGTGGTGGATATGCATAAAAAAGTGGTACATGTACGTACAAATGTACTGTTTTGGTCATACATTATACTCATAATGAGGTACATTTGTGTCCAAATTATAACTAATTGCTCCTTAATTAGAATAACAATGTTATGATGATTGTCCCCATTTGTGATTTCCAAGTTTCAGAGACCTTAATCATTCATTTTCTTTCACTGAGTAATTGCATCCACCAAAAATATTCATGAAAAAATAAATTAGTGTAATGTAGTTAATTTGCTAAGAATAATTATGACTCTGTCCATTTATATTTAACAGAATAATAATGATTTTAATTTCATTATTCGAGCTAAAACTCTTTCTTATAAGTTTACGCTACAACAAATAAATAATTTTACAATAATTATTTAATAATAATAATATAATTGTTGCTATATTATATTTAGCGAGAATATAAATATAAAGAAACATGACTAAATATTCAAATGAGAGAGGTGGCTTAACTTTTTCCTATTTATCATTTGAAACTTTAGATTAATTAGTCAATGTTAATCCAAATAGTAATAAATGGTTGAACAGATTAAAATTCAATTATTCATAATGCAGTATATATTGGTCAAAAAGGAGAATTTTACCAATCAAATTTATTGAGTAAAATCTTTTTAAAAAAGTTAGGCCAAATTATCAGTGCAAGAAAATGATATAATTGTGGGTTCATGAGGGGACATATATATCCCCTTGAAACTCACAAACCTTGATTTGTTTAAGTAAATGGTAATCATGATTAGCTCTGTAATTAGAATCTAATCTCTTACAATAAGCATGTTTAAGAGTTCCAACATGTCGGAATCAAGTTTAGTCAATCAATATTCTAGCATGGGACGTTCTTAAATTAAGTGAACCATTTTTCTTTTTTCTTTTACTTTCCAAAATCAATGTCATTCTCCCTCCCCACCCCAAATCTTAAGTATCTCGATTTTTCAAGTTTCGTACCTGAATTATTAGGTGTGTGAGTTTTCTACATTAACTATTTATCAAAACATACCTTAACTATCAAGTGTGTGAGTTTCTGTTTAAAAGAAAAGAAAAGGTTGAATACATCAACAGTCCCTTGAATTCGATAATACATTTCATTTAGCACTTGAACTGCGATATATTTTAATTGAGTAGCTAAAATATATGATAATGCTCCTATTAGACACGCATGACTCATTTTGTAAAAAGTTTTTTGCGCACATAGATAACTTATGTCATCTCCTTTAGTTATACACATTAACATTAAACGGAAGAAGTCAAAAATTTTAGAATCTATTAAAGCTACTACATATTCTTAAAAAGACATATTTATATGATTAATTTATGGGAAAAAACACATAAATACACATCTTATTTTACCATAATTTCTAAAATTCCCTACCATTTAAAAAAATTACAAAAATCTCCTCTCGGATACATCCCTATCCTCTCTCTCCGAGATATCTCTATCTCTCTCGAATACACCTATCCCCTCTCAGATACATCTCTCCCATTAAGTAATGTATTATTTGCAATCCGTGAGCTATATATCCGCAGATTTACTGATGTATCCAAGATGTTATAAATTTAAGAATTTTTTGTAATTTGAAAAAAAAAATGTAATTAGCTCTAACACCATAAAATTTATATAATTTTTACTTAATTTATCTATAATGGACACTTGAAAACACAAGCGGAACCTTCTCATAAATTTGAGTCACAAAGTAAAAAAGTTTGGGAATGTTATAGGAGGGGGGGCCTAGGGGTAACTTTTAGGAAGGACAAAGGGTTTGGGGGAAAGGAGACATAATGGCCTCCATGTTTAGAAATCCATGCTTCACACTAGCTACTCCTCACATTATCAAAAAGACAAAGAAGCCAATGGTAGCTCTTATAAATCTCTCTTGGAAATTCCAAACTCTTCTAATCCTTTTGGATACTTAATCTATCAAATCCAGCCTTTTCTTCTAATTGGCCCAAACACACACACACACATATATATATATATATATTATGGCGAGGTGTTTGATTATAAAAAAAATCATTTTTTTGAGTAGAATTCTGAAAAATATGTAGGACAATTTCAGAATTTTTCAAGAATTTGAAAAATAAGGAAAAAAGTATTTTCACTTTTTCACTTTAAGGTAGTCACAAAAAATAAAAAATAACTTCAATTTATATTCATGACCAAATATAACTATCAATTTCAAATACTATCATTTTTTACTTTAATAAAATACAAACTATTTATTTTTAAATGTGACAGTTAAATATGACCAAACACCTTAGTTTGCACTAGGCATGCACCATTTATAACACCAGCAATGACGCCATATTTATGTCAGCAAAAAGTGCATCATATTAATTATTAGGTTGGTATTTTTAATTAAAGATTTATGTTATTGGTGTGTTAGATTAAACAACTTTTAGATTACAGATATACTTTAGTAGACTATAATGTGGTTTATTTATAGTCTTTTTTGGGCTACCAAACAGGAACTCTAAGTTAAGGCAAGTAAAGTCCGTGTCTTACGCCCTCAACTATTAAAAGGCCCCAAAAATATGAAGTATTATATACCATGTTTTTGTGTGAGGGTATTTCATACCGTAACGTGCATCTAACTCACAAATCACGTGTTCTGTTCATCAGTAGATTAAAGTCAAGTGAGCTTCTTTTGCAACTTAAAATTGTATGAATTTTATGATATACTTTCTCGAGTCCATATTACGTGAATTTGTGAGGCAATGCACATCTATTAAAAAAAAAAACTTTCTATTTTTACCTTTTTAGTTATTGTCAATAATATTTAAAGAACTAAAATTCTATATCATTTAAAACGCTAAAATTCTAAACTTATATACTCTAAATCTCGACTTCGTCTCTATCATCTATGAGTATGGTGAACTTTACAAGTGGAAGAGTGGGAATCAAACTCACATGTGATGCTAAATTTGGGTAGAAATGTAAACAAAACAAGACAAAATAGAAAAGGAAATAAAAAATGGTGCCCTATTGGCCAAGCAAATGTATATGACACAAATTCAGAAACTCAAGAGGGCATAAATAATGATTGACAGATTTTCCTATCAGAATTCAGATATTTTCTTTAAGTTTTTTTATTTTTTTTACTGAATTAAAATAAAAATAGAAAATATGAAAAAGAAAAAATAAATAAAAATAGAGGCACGAGATAATGATTTGGCGTGTAAGTTTATAGCAAACATCGAGAGATTTGGTTCAGCTTGTGGCAGGGCTCGAGGAGAATATACATTCATGAATAGTCATGTGATTCTACATTAAAAAAATAAAAAAAATTAACCCCGAACTATCGTAAATAGTAAACATATACCCTCCGTCATACCTTTGGGATATTGATACCCCTGTCATTCAAAAACTAGAGCATATATGTCATTCACTCTAACGGAAGACTAAATAGAAACACGTGGCACAATCCTATCCGTCGATCCAATATTTAATAAATGTCGGGTTGGTGGATAAGACTATGAC
This sequence comes from Solanum piurae, assembly GCA_029582685.1. Taxonomy (NCBI): domain Eukaryota; kingdom Viridiplantae; phylum Streptophyta; class Magnoliopsida; order Solanales; family Solanaceae; genus Solanum; species Solanum piurae. The sequence continues at coordinate 797 of JAJOOO010004797.1, read as the reverse complement.
ACATGTATGTCCGTTAGCATAAAGAGTATGTATACTCTATTTTTTGGACGACATGGGCATCAATATCCCAAAAGTATGACGGAGAGTATCTGCATACCATTTACGATAGTTTAGGGGTATATTTGTCCTTTTTCTAAAAAAAAAGGATTACTTCCTCCGCGTTTCAAATTTATGTGATATTATTTGATTTGATACGAAGTTTCAAAAAATATTTTTGGAACTTATGATATAAAATAAATAATAAACATTTGTGTGATTATAATCTAATTAAAGATAAAATTAATATTTTAAAGTATGTCATTTTTTTTTAAAAACGGATTAAATGAAGGTGAGTCGTATAAATCAAAAAGAGGAAATAATGAAGTATATATTTCATAGAGCAATAAAGGGGTGTTTAATTTATAGTGTGTATCTTTTCTTAAACAATAATAATAATGAATAAATATTAAAGGCAATTGAAAGTTCTAACATGTCTTTTGTTTGCTTCAAGTAAATCTTCCACCTTCTAACAATCATATGTATTGTCATTAAAAAATATGTTTTTGTCATTAAAGTAAGGTCTCTTTTTGATAATCTTCAAAGTTCAAATCCTAAAAAATTGCATTTGGTTCCCTATTATTGTCTAGCATGGCATGCATGTTCATTTATTTAATTAAAAATTTCTCCAAGACACTACCTAATTAATGTATTTTTTTAAGTTTTAAATCTATGACTAGGAATCTAGCTAGTGATATATATTCTAGTATTGCATCAAATTAGTTAATTTCTTTTATGTAATCTTCGTACGTTACGTATAG
>JAJOOO010004796.1:0-25575 GCA_029582685.1 Solanum piurae | reverse complement strand
GGGGGGGGGCCAAAAGAATTGAAGGTAAAACTATTTTTTAAAAAGAAGTTTTTTTTTTTGGGGGTAAAAAAAATTGTAATTTGAAGTTGGAAGAGAGTTTTGGAAAATGTTTTCCTTATTTTTTGAAAGGGAGTCATTTTCCTTAAATTTGAGGAAAATGAGTTGATTTGAAAAATATTTTCCAAAACATTTAATCCAACCAACCATGAGAAAATTAGAAAACATTTTCCGAAAAATATTTTTCCTTCATACCAAACACACCCTTAATCTTGTCATTTATATTTTTATTTTGTTGTTCTGTTAGAACATTCACTAGTTTACGTATAAGACACATAATTTGTCATGTCACCATGAGATATTTACCAAATGCATACCTATCAAGTAAAAATATCTATATAATCATTAAAACGGTTGAAATATCAAATTGACACTCAATGCTTACCTTAAAAGGCTAAATATGTATTTAGTCAAGAGTAAAGGACTATTTATAAATAAAATATATTTTTGGAGATAAATATTAAAACTTTTAAAAAGTGTTAGGTCTATTCTACTCTATAAAAGCCCCACTCTTCTTTCTTTATCCCTCAAAACCCTATATTTCACTTAGCCACCACACTTCGTTTCTTTGGTATGTGAATGACCTTCATGAAGCTGTAGTTGTTAGTCAAAGGATATTGTTGAAGTGGTGAATGTCTTTTAAGGATGTATCTGAAGATGATTTCAAACTTGCATCCTAGTAAGATCCAAGACATCCACCATCTCCATGATTTCCTTCGAATAACAACCTACATGTTAATTTCATAAGCTTGCAACTTTACTCTAAATAGGTTTTACATGTTAATACTTTTAGTAAAAATCTTGTTAAGTCTTTATTTGGTTTTGCATACAAGTTAATAATTTCACATCTTTATTTGAAAAGACGAATTGAAAGGGATCTGGAGGAGTACATTAGGTTTTGTGTAATGAAGTGTACCATTCATTAAAGCTTTAAGTGTCGCCTTCTCATGTTAGTTAATTGTACACAATTGATTCAAGATACTATTGTTTTTAATGAAATCATTGATAATGTGCTTTCCAAGATTTTATACCATGTCAACAAATTTTACAAAATTCTCCTTGGTAGATGTTTGTTTTACATAATTTTCCTTTTAGGATAATCTACTACTCGTTCTAATGAGACAATCAAATATTTAATCATTTTCAATCATTATATTCTCACCAACTGAATCTCAATTGAATTTGAACTGGTTGATGCTTATTTTCTCACCAACTCAATCTCATTAGAATTTCATTCATTAAAAAATAATTTAACTGCAGAAAATATTTTTTAAAATTATAGCTAGTAATATACCTATGCTAAAATAAAGTGAAAAAGATAATTCTCGAGTTTCTTAAAGAATTTATTTATCACGATCCAATTCTTCGAGTCATGATGACACCTACTATAACCCACCTGTAGGTAAGTCAACCCATACATAGAACGACAAGTAATGAGTATAAAGGTAGAACTAAACAGAATTAACACTAAACAATAAAATAAGACCAAAACAGAAGCAAGCCAAAACATATATACAAGAGAATCCCTCCAACAATCCTGAAGTCGCGAGTACAGAGTTGTCTAAAACACAAGTATAAGTCCCAAAACATGGAAGGAGACATGCTCATCCACATCTTCGATCCCAGAAGTTGTTGAAGATAGCACGAACAATCACTGATGGTAACTGGTACTACGACTTATATAAGGAAACAAATGGACATTCTAGCATAAATACCTAACAAAGGCACTCGGGAGGAATATAGGTCGACTAAGTAAGAAAGGTAAAGACAATATGAAAATATTAAATGTAGACACAAATAGAGATCAAATCGTATACGAAAAAAATATACAAGCATACCGAAGTAAATCTAAGTACATCTAAATAAAACCTAACTAGACCCCATAAGAGCCTTGACGATATACTCATGCAGATGTTTAAATAAAAGTTGAGTGCATACCTAAAAGCCTGACAGCTACACAGAATAGCTAAGTCTGCTGAGTGATGAGTAACACAAACATGAAACAAAGAAATGAAAGTTAGTGTCCCAGCCAAAGTAACAAGAATATCAAATAATCCAATCAACTTCCAACCCAGCTAGGAAGAGTGACATTCAATTTAGGCCGCCCAACTAACCAGTCCACCTCCAGTCCAGCTAGCAAGAGTTACCTAGGGCCGTGACGACTCTGATGAGGATCTTATATATCAAGGCCGCCCAGCAAGTCAGTCCACTCCCAAGGGTGTAAGCCGCCCAACTAGTAGGAGTAACCCGGGACGTGTCGACTCAGCATGAGGAATGAAGTCCACTCACAAAAATTAGCATAAGGCTCCTATCCTAGAACAATCTAATCCTACATCACCGCAAAACCACAAAACCTTCGGTAATACATTGGAACCACATAAAATAATGATAGAAGACAAGATATGTAATAAAGCCGGGATATCTCCTAGACAAAGGCTCATACTATCATATTCAAGTCTACTACTTCGGTCTACATGGATCTAATTCGTCTGAAATGACGTCAGAGAAGAAATAAGGTTACAAGGATTGCATGTGTAAGGCAACACTAGTCTAATTCTAAAGTAAGTCTGAACATGCTCATATACAAAAATGACACAATTAATACACAATGCCATGGAACACATACAATCCCCCCCTCCCCCCAACTAGCATGGTACTAAACTCACAAAATGCCAAACAATCTTAAAACTTTGTATCTAGAAAAGGAATAAGAGTAGTTAGGTAATCGTCCCCAATTCACTTTAATCAAAATTTGTTTAATTATTCAAGCTCAATATAAATACAATGGAAGTCATAGCTTACCTATAGGCCGATCACGCGCCCTATAAATTACAAAGCCAAAGTTTTTCCTTTCTGAATGGCCTTCGAATCTTGTAATTCTATAAAAATGAGATCACAATGTCAATACAATTGTTTAGACACCAAAATCAGATAAAAAATCAATTTTGAAGTCAAATAGAAATTATTGGACTTTCAATGGAATTTCCAGAATTGATTCCTTCAAAAAGTCCTAAAAATACCCTAAACTTGTGTTCCAAAATAGAACACGGTTCGAGGCTAGAAACAACAAACAATAGCAACATGGAAAACAATTAAGAGAAAAACACAACTATGATAGCCTACTAGAATGGGAATTGACCTCAAACGACAAATGCCAACCAATTTATGATTACCCACTACACATAATCCCCACGAAAACACCACACTTAGAATCACTAAAATAGGAGCTTGAAGAGGGAGAAATTGCCAAAATAAGATTGCAAAGTGAGTGGGGTTCGCAACCAAGCTATATTAAAATACTGGTCAATGACCGCTTAAGCGGTCACTAATGTTGCTTAAGTGATAGGCCACAAATAGGCGGGCATCGCTCTTGCGTGCTCTGGGCTGCAAAAATAGGCCCTGCTTCAAACAATACCTAACCGCAAAATCGAGGGGCGTTTAACCCAACCAGGGCCACTAAAGTGGCTACCGCGTGACTGGATGGTCTCACATAAGTGGATCCCTAGTTACATAAGTGATGTTCTCTTAAGCAACCCAAGGGGCACTAAAGTAGATGCATAGTACTCAAGAATCATAAATTTTAACAAAGTCCCCAAGGCTCCGCCTGCAATCTTGGGATTTTATCAGAACATGTGCACAAAAACATGATATGCAACCCAATCAAATTCAACATTCCAGATTCAATAGAGCATTCAAAACTTTCATACGAGGTCGTCTCAAAAGAAAGTGGGTCTGACACCCAGCTCCATCTTAATCCAAAATCCACAAGGGGCCTTAGAAGTATTCTAGAAGACTCAAGATCAGAGAAAAACATTGTTCTAAACAAAACTCAATATTCCAAAGCTAACCGTGGTGATGCAATTCTCATCTGAGCTCATTTACTTAAAATATTGACTACGGTCAAACTTAGACCTTAACTTGTAGCTTAAAATGCATAATTACATAGACTTACACTAAAAGTCTTGAGAGTAATGCCAACCATGCTACTAGCCTAAAATGACCCTTCCTCACCTGATAGAATTTGTTGTATTTAGATTATGATGTCATCTTCTTGAAATTTTGATAAAAAATAATTGGTAAAGGTTCAGAAGCTCCAAAACACAAAAATTCGCACAAAAATAAAATGAACGACCACGTGACCAAACTGTTAGTCCTAAAAGTCATAAATGAGTTGGGGTCGCTATATGAATACTCTAAACAAAAATAGAAGACATAAATGATGACTCTTAGATTTTGACTCATTGAGGCCTTTTAGATCGATAAATAGTCTCCTCAATGCCTATTAATGTCTTTATCTGATGATATTTTGTAGCTATGAAGGCTAAAGAACAAGGCAAGGGTGAATCTATGCATAAGAGGGAAAACATTGAAAATAGTGAAAACTCCTAATTGAGGATTTTCTAATACAGTTGGCGGATCGCCTAAAGTGACAGTTTTAACTTTTGAAAATATTCAAGGCAAGTCAGTGAAGTAAAGTGAAAACAGCGATTCACCCAAACAGTTAGGTGAGATCGAAATTCCATCACTAATTGACTGAAGGCTGGACAAAACTTAAGGCAAAAGTTGGCGAAAAAGGTGGTCATCGGCGATTCCCTAACCTAAAAGGCTGACTCAATCGAGTTCTCCAACTGAGGTTCAAATATTTTTAGCCTGAAGACAAGAAAGGGAGATCGGAAGAACAAAACAGCGATCTGCCGATCTAGTTGGTGAGCCCAACTAATGTCACCGACCAGGTCCCATATGGAAATCAAACTAATTTTTGAAGAAATTATCAATAGCCGAAAGGAGAGAGAAAATATGTCTTTTTATCTTTTCATTGTTTGGAAAACAAACCATTGAATATTTTTTGAGGAACTTAAACCTTTTTAATATTTTCTTAGTTTTAGTGTTTTGGACAATTTGTAATTGACAATTCAGGGTGCAATTCAAAGTGGAAGTTGAAGATTATTGTTGATTATCAACCTTTTGATGGCTGAAAACATAATTGATTATAATTTCTTTCCCTTTTATGATGCTTGTCTTAAACCCCAATTCTATGGGTGTAACTATGGAGTTGGTGTTAACTAATTTAGCGGGTATATCGTCTTGCTATGTTTTTCTTCTATTTATTTATGGATTTGAGCTATTTAGCAAGAGTTTTAATTTATGGGCTAAGGTTGCAAACTTTGTCCTAGCTTAGATCTTAGATTGATGCTTAAAAGAGATCAATTTAAGTAGCTTAATACTTGCAAATTAGATTTGATTGTTATAGTTTGCTCGAAAGAGAAATTGTAGTTTCGTTTCTTCTTGCCAAATCTGCTCGAAAGAGAGATTTTGTAAGTTTTTGGGTTGATGTGTATCTTCAAATGGATGAGAATAAAAGGATATTCTGTGATATGACATGTTCAGATCAAAAGAAGATTTGAATCATTTACGTTTACCAGTCTATTCATGATTTTCTAGAATTATTGAGCAATCACTTGCACGCCCTATTTTAATATTGATACCAACTCCTACCCCTAGATCATATTTTACTTTTTTAAACCCTATTTTAGTTGAATTGTGATAATTAATTTCAAATTCTTATTTTAAATTTAGTGGAATCATCCACCCATTTTTCCTAATTTCTACAATGAAATTAGTTTGCATCTTAATTTCTTATTGACTTATTCGATTTAGATTACTCTTGGTGGGATTTGATCCTTACTCTATTGTTGGATATTTATATTATTAGCGATTTCTTACTTATTAAAATTGGTTTTGTGAGTAATTTGAGCGTAATAAAAAATGGCACCATTACAGGGGAGTAGTGGCTTAGAATTCAGTTTGTGAAGTTAATTTGTGAAGCTTTTTGTTTGTAGTAGAATATAATTACGTTTGGTGTTATTGTTGTGCCTAATTTATAGGTTGAAATATGCTATGACTATAGATGGAAGTGATGATCCTAGTCATAATGTGAAAAATTGTAACATTGGAGACATGGATGAAATGCATGTTAATGTCGTCGAGAGTACAGGAGCAATACAGTTACCCCATACTATTGGAAAGGCTATGTTTCATGTAATCGGAACGATGTTGCAATTTATTTGTGAGAGGGATATTTGGAGGTTTTGCTCATGGTGACTCTCATGGACATCTCTGGAACTTTTTGGATATTTGCAGGTCTTTAACTTTTAGGAATATTTCACAAGAGTGCATACGTTTGAAGTTGTTTTCTTTCTCCTATACAGAAGAAGCAACCAAGTGGTTGGTGATGTACTGCGGATTAATGGTACTTATAATTCATTAAAATTGGTGTTTTGCACGTGTATTAAGCATTTGTTATTAGATTTTATAGTATTTTTCTTATATTTTTCTAGAAAATAGGTTTTAGATTAGTCGGAATGAAAAAGGTTGAAAGAGTGCAACTAAGCAACAACATTATTGCCCACTAAGTTACCAACCTCTAGATAACTTAGTCTTCAATTAAGAAACAACCACGTTGCCCACTAAACCATCTCACTCTAAATGACTTAGAATTTTACTAAGTAGCTACAATATTGCCCACTAAACCACCTACCACTATATGACTTAGAATTTGACTAAGTAGCAACAATGTTGCCCACTAAATCAGTTGACCTTAAATGACTTAGACTTTTGGTAAAACAGAACAAAGATCTAATTCCTTTATAACACAGGAAATGATTTACAATGTAAGCACATAAACACAAAGCTCAAAATACAATAAGGAATCTTCAGCACTCTATCATGTCCCTTTGTTGGGCATGAGCAATGTTCTTCCTTGAAGATGCCTTTTCTTTTTGAGCTTATGAATTTTCAGAAATTCACAACTTTGTTTGCCAAATCTTGGGTTTGTGTTTAGAGAAGAGACTACTATCAAAATGGACACAAACCCTTGGGACAAGGTCATTGGCTATGAGCCTGGTATTCTCAAAGGTTGTGCACCAACAACATCAGAGTTGGAAACCTTTTGACAGCTATTTTTTCGTCCTTTTCACGGACGTACACTTTACGGGACCAGCTCCCTTGTTGTGTTCTTTGATGCTTAAGTTCTTGAAAAAGACTTGCTAGCTCTCTCTATTTTTTGAATGAATAATGTTGTTTGTTTATTGCTGTATATATCAATTACCAACAAGGGTTTTGACTACTGAAACAAACAACTTCGTCCGCCCTTCCTATTGGTGAAGTACGCTGCACATTTAACCAACCAACATGACAAGATAGCTGTAAAGATAGCTTTACAGCTGTGCACCACTTTGAATCTGGACAGAAGTACTCTGTCGAGGTTCGGGTCTCTGCATTTGTGAGGATCATCAAAACACCTAGAATATAACAAGAGGCGACTTTGGAAACCGGAATTCGAGGAAACTTCAGTAAAGAAATAAGTAGTAGTAGAAAGAGAAAAAAGATCTTACGTCTAACTTAAACACTAGATATTATTCGTGGGTGGTTAATGAGATCTTTTCTATACATACTTCTATATTTTCTGGTTGTTTTATCTCCATTACTTTTGTTGGTGATGTTGTACCTTCTTGTGCTTCAGAAGTACTTGTGTCCATCCCATTTTGTAAGAACATTTCTCCTGCTTAGTCAGCCGATAGCCCTAGGAGTACAATAATCAAATATCTCTTGTTGGTGTACAAAATATCTATTACGCATATAATGCTAAGATTATGTCCAACAAAGTGACAATCTCTAAATCAAGAAGGCAAACATATTCTAATCATGCACCCTTTAAGTCAACGACAGGAATGTACTCAACTTTAAAAGTATCAGGAATAATGGGAAAAAAATTCACAAAGAGCCAGCGTATTCAACTTTTAAGTTTTTGTTAGTTTTTTCTGTCCTTATCTGCTAAATTTAAGTTCATATTTCTCCTACCTGAAGTTGTTCAATCAGTCAATATCATTCTTGAATACAAATTTAGCGCTCATCAACTACTAGAGTTAACTTCAAACTCAACTTGGATTAGCATATACTAGAATTTAAGTCAAATTCGACTTGGGCGAGCAAGTAGTTACAGAGGAGAAATTAAAATGCAATGGTAGTCCACTTAGGCTTGTAATTGCATTGATTGAAGCTACTCTTAGAATGACAAGACCAATATCCAATCGAGTCCTAAAGCTCGTTGAAGAATTATTGAAGCAAAATTTGAATATGCTGCTTATTAAAGATTTACTGAAGCAAATAACATAATATTCATGAAAATCAAAATTCAAAACTATCTTAAATAAAAATGTGTCTGGTTAAATGCTCGGAATCATGGTATTGTAGGTATCTGTTAGCTCATCTATCTGAATTTGAGATGTTGGTGAAAAGAAAGGGAGAATAGAAAAGAGAAAGAAGAAAAGTGGTACATCAATTTAAACAAATAGAGAAGAAAGGAAAACAGAAAGAAGAAAAGTGGTACATCAATTTAAACAAATAGAGAAGTCTATAACAAATATGATCCTCCGATCAATGTTGTGCAAGGACGTCCCAGGAAAATATGTTAAAAGAGGAAGCAAAGAAATATATGAAAGTTCAAAACACCCACTACTGGATGAATCAATAGACAATCATGATATCAGGATAAAATGCCACATCTAAATTGTGAGATCAGGTTTTATGTTATTCCTTTATAACTAAAATGCAATGATCACAAAAATCCCACAACTTACCTTGTTGTTGGCAACTTCTCGTGGTATATTTATATACAGAGAGTAATTCGGAGGATAACTCTTATTTTTAATCTCAGCCAACATAGAAGTGATGATGGGTATGGAAGCTTTAGCACACAATGTAAAATCATCAACATTGAGTTTTCGACCAACCCTGAAGTTAACAGGCGGATAAACCAATGAAAAAGGAACAACAAAACTATTTTAAATTAATTGGTAGGCTGATTAACTTTACATATTATAGCAGTCATATGATACATCGACAGAAGGAATTCCATGGAAGAAAGCCTCTTGTGCACCACTCACTGTCCCTGAATAAACACTGCATTTCTAGCGTTAGATCAAATTTACACTGGCACAAACAATAAAAATAGCAGTCTTTGGCCACTTAAGTTTGAGAAATAAGAACCAAGAAAGGATAAACTCATACTCTGGCCCAAGGCCTACATGAAAGAAGAAATAAGTACTCTAGTGTAGCATTTGAAAGCACATAAGAAAGTGTTTTCTATAATGTTTCATGAATATATAAGTGTTGCAAGGTTAAAAATGTGAAAATTGGTCAAATGAATAATTATATCTAATACAAATTGCACAACTAACAAAAAGAAAAGAAGGAAATTGAAGGAGGGTATCAAAAATTAACATTTCACAGAGGATCTAAAGGTTCGATAGAGAAATTTACTTACATGTCATGACCACAATTGCAACCTTAATTAATGCCACTGACAACCTGCAAGCATAAGTCGATGCAAGTTCACATACTGTTGGAATGTATGCGTTCACTAACTACGATAAGACCAGGTTTTTCAGACAGTTTATGATAGTCAAAAGTAAAAATAGGAAATAAAAGAACACATGATACTTTACGTGGAAACCTCCTTGCTCAAGGGAGTAAAATCACGACTTGTCTCACAGGATATTTCAAACTGATTTTACTAATCTTCTCAAGCAAAAGTAAAACACAATTTACAAACACACGAAGAGATTAACTCCTAATCTCAACACTAAGTAATACCACCTTTTACTTAACGAACCAAAGTAAAGCAATGTCTGCATTGCCCACTATACTAATCTTGACCGATTAATATAGACTTTTACAGTAAGAAACAAATTTACCCCTAACTATGTTCTTACAAAGATTCACACAAGTTTTGAAACGTTTCTATCAAAGTGAAACGAATCCTACAAGTTAAGCACAAATACAAGCAATCAAAATAACAACGGGTTCAGGAAGTAAATCGCCAGTCTATGAGGTCCCTTGTTGTTTTGAAGCTTGAATTTTCTCTCTTTGAATGAATGAGTTGATATGTTGTTTGTCATCTTGAATATATCATCCATAAATAATTGTTAACCATTGAAAAAACAACCTCATCCATTCTGATTGGTTCAGTACACTGGCGACCTCACCAACCTCTGACGCGACAGCTTTCCAGCGGTATAGCACATAACCATGAACGAACACACTCTGTAAAGGACCAGGTCCTTGCATTTGTGAGGATCATCAAAACATCTGGAAACAATAAGACTTATCATTTTCCATTTTTTGATGATGACAAACAAACTGCCTCACATGAGTTTAACATTCATTCAAAGTGCATCAGTTCCCCTATCAATAGTATTCCCCCTGTTTCAGTTCCCCTTTTATTTTATAGTTCCCTCTTTCATTATACTCTAATTTCACAAATAGTTTACAATCAATTCCCCTTTTTGACATCATTGAAAATCAGTAGCAATAAACATATGCTAGCTGCATGCAAAACGTTAGGAATTTAGGACCATGGGCCACACAGTACATTCACAAGAAAGCAAAAATAGAGAAGATAAAAGCATACAAGACAGGGTAAAAGAGATAATATCATTAGATCACTTATGTTGACCGCAAAGATCAGCCAAAACAGTACACTTTACCACTAGAGTAAAAACACGGAAATAAAAAGACATGACATGGAAAGACTTGAGAACTAGGATAAGAGACTAATTTAGGACGAAGGGGGATGAGGAGTGAAGGATTTCAATAAAAGATTCATGCGTTCATTAGCATCAACATGAGACTGAATGATTTTCTTATTAAGAGACTGGACTTCCTCACTGAGTGAGGCATTTGTCTTTAGCAGTTGTGCATTCTCAGCTCTCAACCTTTCTACTTTCTCCTTATCCACAGAACTGGTACCAAGTCCCTTAGAGATAGTCTGCTGCATCTGAGCATTAAGTCGTGCAATCTCAACCTCTTTTGCATTCAAGGTTACAATAAGATCATTCAGCTTCCGCTTGAGAGATTCTTGCTGCTCAAGAAGATCAGACACATGGGACTTACCCTTAACCTTTCCCTCAGCACATTCACATTCCAAGAGGGTTGCAGGAGAAAACATCTGATTGACAATACCAGGTACTCCTCTTCCAAGAGGTACTCCAAAATGGTCGAACACGTAGTTCAACATATACCCGTACGGTATGCCATGTTTGGAATTCTTCCAAGTCATAACATTGGGCATATGTTCAAGTATGATTACTGGTAGATTGATGGCTTCAAGTTCATCCAACTGTTACATGAGGAACAAATTTGCAGCAGATGCTACGGTTCTCTTCTCACTCCTTGGAACCAAGACCTTGTCGATGAACTCAAACATCAATGGATACTCTCCTCTTAGGAATTTCTTAAATAATCTAGCATGTTTTATGTCCCCACGCTTGGTAGCCCGTTGAGTGAACTCACTAGAAGGTTTGCAACCTCTAATGGATCTGATACCTTCAGACGGAACACCCAAAATGATTCCCAGACTCTCTTCATTCAGATAGATTTTTACCTTTTTAACTATTGTATGAATCTCTCCATCATCGAGAAGCTCCATCTTGTAGTAGAATTCCCTCACTTCAGGTTCATGCATATAAGGTGTTGGAGCTTCAAATAGGTGTTCCTAATTTTGCAATGACATAGAATCGGAAAGAGTAGACATGCCATATTTTGTGAGAATTTCTTGATCAAACACCCTCCCATTCAACACCTTTTGTTTCTCCATTTCTACAATACGCTATTCCCTAGCTAACACTTTTTCCTCCACTGGCTTCTGAACAGGAAGACCTGGTCCCTTTATGGGTTTTGGTTTCACATAAGCCTTTTTAATCACCCTGTCCCTCTTCACATGTGATTTCTTCACTGACTTAGGAGCCCCTTTAGCTTTGACCCGTTCAACTTCTGCCTCCTTCTCCCATTTATCCAAAGCTCTAATAATATCATCAGAATCTGTCTCACTTGATCTTATATGTAGAGGTGTTGAGGTAGGTTCCTCAGCAAGCACATGACCATCCCTTCTTCATCTCCGATTTCTCTCCGTTTGGATTTCATTTGCTACCAAGGCATTTCCCATTAATTTTTGGACCTCTCCTTTGGTTGCATATCTTATTTTGTCTCTTTTGGTGTGAGACTCTACCCTTTTACCTTTTCCCTTTCTCTTTCTTTTCCTTTCATACTCAGTAGGCTCATCGTCAAGTTTAGTCTCAGGCATAGCATCAACTGCTCCCAAATCTGAAACTGCCATATTCGAAGCATTAGCCCCTTGAGCCCCTTTTCTACACCAGACTAGAGAAGTTTCTTCTTCCTTTTCCTCCACACTATCAACCCCAAAATATTTGGAGTTTGGTCGAACACAGGTTGATCACTGTGAGGGACCTGTTCCGGCGAATTCAACACTTGTTCCAACAGAGTTGGTTGAATGTCCCCTCTGAGAGAGGCCAAACTTTGTACGACCACTAATTCCTCTGCCGCTGCTAGAATGTTGGACTCTATACCCTTGCCCTAAGGCAAATCCCCTTCAAATAATCGCTCAATCATGGTAGATGACACATGCCTAGACACAACTTCTAGATATTCAGAGGGTGTGTCAAGGGTGGGCTTCACAACCGACTAGGCCTCAAAATTTTGGGGATATTTGCCAGATAGAAGTAAAGTTGGAGAACAAGGCAAGATTTCATCAGAGTTGAGTACAAGAGACGCCACCACTATAGTGTGGGGTGTGATAGATTTAGCAGTCTCACCAACCCCATATACTGGTGTGGATGGAGATCCTTCTACGGGAGGAATTAAGAAATTGAATGATGTGGGATTTTAAAGTTCTTGGGAGAGAGGAAGTTTTGAAGAAAAAGAAGAAGAGTTAGTCCTTTTTTTTCAAAAGATGAAGAGAGAAAAGTTAGATGAACAAAGAGAGAATTTGAAGTAGAGAAGGAAGAATTTGATGTTTGAAATCTCTTCGAAAGAGTTGTATTTAACAAGGTATCGGTCCCTGAACAGTAGTGACTCTTGGTTTTAAAAATGAGAAGATGTTTGCAACTGACACCATAAATAGGAAGAAGACACGTGGCAGTGACATTTAACAAAAAACTGTGTAGAAAAAAGTGATACTAACCTTTTGGAGGACCAGGTCCCTCTCCATATATAGCCTTGCATGTATGATTAAGTCTTCCCTTCAGCCAACATGCCATGAGTGTGTACCTGCATTAATGTAATAGATGTGAATTCACAAACGATAAGCAATACAACTAGTATAGATACCTTGGCTTCGGGCATGCTGAACCTCTTAAGCAATTATCTTATGTAATTCTCTTGGCATATTGATGTACCCTAAGGGGACTATTTGATTTGCATCCCCAAGAAGAATGTAAGCTCCCCCATCATGCTCATTTTAAATTTGCTATTCACTAAAGATGCAAACTCCTTGCATAGTGAATTTGAAGTAGCTCAAAAAATGATATCATCTACATATACCTGCACAATCAAAAGCTCCTTACTTCTGGACTTTCAGAACAAGATGTTGTCAATTTTACCTCTTTTGAAACCATTTGCCAGAAGGAATTTTGACAAGCACTCATACCAATCTCTAGGAGCTTGTTTTAGACCATACAAGGCTTTATCCAGTTTTAGCACATGGTTTGGCAGATTAGAATCTTCAAAACTTGGAGGTTGTTTTACATACACCTCATCTTTCAACTACCAATTCAAGAATGCACTTTTAACGTCCATTTGAAATAGCTTGAACTCCATGTAGGCAGCAAAGGCTATTAAAATTCGGATGGCTTCCATTCTGGCAACAGGTGCAAAGGTCTCATCGTAATCAATCCCTTCCTCTTGATTATACGCCTGTACCACTAGTCTTGACTTGTTTCTGGTGATGTTTCCATGCTCATCAAACTTGTTTCTTAAAACCCATCTAGTCCAAATAATGGTAATGTTGAGAGGTGTGGGGACCAGGTGCCATACTTGGCTCCTTTCAAACTGATGAAGTTCTTCTTGCATTGATGTTACCCAGTCAACATCCTTTAAGGCCTCTTTGATGTTCCTGGGTTCAATGGTGGATATGAAAGCTGAATACGCAAGTAGATTTCTTGTTTTGGATCTAGTTTGTATTCCAGAGTCAAGTGGAGAGAAAATATTGTCCAGAGGATGAGAAGATTGATGTTTCCATCAAGAATTTCTTGTTATATCCTCCTGAAGATCAGCAGCAGATTCATCTTCTTCAAGTAATTTGTTCTGAGAGTCTCTCCCCTGAGCTGTACCAGAGGGACCAAGTTCCTCTATAGGTTTTACATTATTTTCTTCATTTGAAATCTCTTCAGCTGCAGGATTTTGGATTACCTTGTCTTGTTGGCCCTCGATTAGTTCCTCATGTTCCATGTATTCACTATGTTTAGCATTGCTCAGATAATCAGATCATAAAAAAATACATGTACACTTTCTTCAACACACAGAGTTCTTTTATTGAAAACTCTGTATGTTTTGCTGGTTGAGGAATAACCAACAAACACCCCTTCATCACTCTTGGCATCAAACTTGCCAATATCATCCTTTCCATTGTTCAATACAAATAATTTGCACCCAAAAACCTTTAGGTGACTCAGTGATGGTTTTCTTTCATTCACCAGCTCATAAGGGGTCTTCTTGATCACTGACCTGATGAGGCATTTGTTTGTAAAATAGCAGACTGTGTTGACTGCTTCTACCCAAAAGTTCATTGCAAGTCCTAAGTCAATCAACATGGTTCTAGAAATATTCACCAGGGTTCTGTTCATTCTTTCCACAACTCCATTTTACTGAGGCGTTCTGGGAGGAGAGAAATTGTGACAAATCCCATTGCCAGCACAGAAGCCTTCGACTTGGGCATTCTCAAACTCTATACCATGATCTCATCTGATACTTGTGATCTTGCAGTTTACTTTCAACTGTATTTATTTTTAAAAAGTGATTAGTACGCCAAATGTTTCATCCTTGGTCTGCAAGACCATGTTCTAGGTGAATCTCGATAAGTCATCAACAATCACTAGAATGTATCTCTTCCCTCCTCTTCTCTTAATTCTAACAGGTCCACACAGATCCATATGGAGAAATTCTAGAGGTCTGTTTGTGCTGATGCCTTTCTACGGCTTAAATGATGATCTCGTTTGCTTCCCCCTTACACAGGCATCATAGACCTTGTTGTCAGAAAACTTCAGCTTTGGCAGTCCACGAACCAGGTCCTCTGCAACAAGCTTGTTCAGCAAAGATGAGCTCACATGCCCTAGTTGTCTATGCCATAGATTTGCATTTTTAGTGTGAACACTTAGACATGTGAGACTAAGCCCTTCTATTGATTCAAAATCTGCAACTTACATATTTTTGAAACTCTTGGCAGACATAACAACTTTGTTAGTAACACAGTTAGTAACTATGCACTTGTAAGACAGAAATTTAACTTCATTTCCCTTACCGCAGATTTGAGATACACTTAGAAAATTATATTTCAATCCATTCACATAGTGAACATTGTCTATGGAATGTTCTGTTGATCTTCCAATTCTCCAAATTCCAAGAATGAATCCTTTTTCCCATCGCCAAACGACATAGCACTGCCCTGGTGTGCTTCCAAAGAGAGAAACTTTCGAGTGTCTCCACTCATATGCTTTGAGAAGCCACTGTCCATGTACCAACATTGACTGCTTCCTCTCTTCTGCACAAGAATTACTTATTAGACTTAGGCACCCACTTGAGATGGAGTTCCCATAAACTATCAAAAGGGTTAATGAGAAATCTTCCTTTCCATGGGGACAAGGTATTCTTGCTAAAATGGTAGCTGGGACCAGGTGCCTTTATTTGTTCTACCTTTATTTTTCTTGACTTTTGGAAGTTCTCCTGACTTTCTTTTACCCTTTTTAGAGACTCGCAATTTTTCTTCAGATGGACATTTCTTCCATAATGGGTACACAGAAGATTGTCAGAGACAGAGACATATTTAATGTGAGGGCTGTAGGGAGGTTCTATCTTTCTACACCCTAAGCCTTTTCTGTTGTTGAACTTCTTATTAGCTAGATTTGACAAATCTTAGACGAATCAGTCCATTTCAGGGAATAGTTTAGCTCTTCTTTGATCTGACTTAAGATTAGTTGAGAATTCTTTTCAAGAGAGCCAGTTAATTTAGCCTCAGATATTTTCACCCTCTGTTCTAATTCATGTTCAATACTACTGAGTTTACGTTTTCCACCCTCCGAGGTACCAGGTTCCTCATTAGGCTGTAAACTCTCAGTTTCTGGAATACTCACCCTAATGTTCATTTCAGACATTTGAGACATGAGGGCAGTTTTCTCACTCTCACAGATACTTAGCTTTAAACTTAACATGGCATTTTCATTTGTTATTTCATCTACAAAATCAATAAGAACTACAACAAGTTTTCTCAATCTCCTAATAGACAAAGTGTCTAAGTCACTTTTAAGAATCAAACAGAGTTACCTCATCTTTTTCATCCTCTTCATCAGATTTTTTCATCAGAGAGAATATGGAGTTGAAGACAATTTCTTCATCCTTTACTACCACCATGGAAACATCATCATGACTTTCCTCCTGCTCAGAATCACTCGAGGCATTTCCCCATACTGCAAAGTCTTTCTTTACAATCTGATCAACACGAGCCTTCCTTTTAGCATGGTCAGGGACCTGATCCCTTTGCCATGGTTGGAATTCTTGAGTTTCTTACTTTTGTCTATGGCAGTCTCTTATGAAGTGATTGGGCTTTCCACATTTGTGACACAGATCATTTGTAGTCTACACCCTGCTGATGGTTCCTTTTTTCTGGAATCCTCCATGTTTCTTGATGATCTTCTGGAACCTCCTAGTTAGATAAGCCATTTCATCCTCATCCTCAGATTCTTCACTCTGAGCCGTTTTTAATGAAACAAATTTCTCCTTTCTTGCCTCCTTCATCGATGAACCCTGCTGCCTGTTTAGCTCGTATGTCTGCAAATTTACAATCTGATCATCCATGGTAAGGACTTTTAAATCTCTAGCCTCAATTATAGTATTCACTTTTCTTTCCCAAGGCTTGGGAAGAACCCTGAAAATCTTTCGAACTTGTTTGCTCATGTGAATCATCTTCGTATTGTTTTGGGTGTCCTTGGAAAACAAGAGTTGTATGCAAAATTTTCCAAGTGTGAGCTATGGTTGACTTCAGTTGCCTCTTTAGGGCATGTGTTTTCAGGGGAAGGGTTAATGGTAGATCCCGAAAAGATTGAAGCACTCAAGAATTGGGTCCGACCTAGCTCTATGACTGAAGTTAGGAGTTTCATGGGGCACGAGAGCTACTACCGGCGATTTCTGAAAAAATTTTCTTCTATCGCCATACATTTGACAAGGCTGACCCAAAATGAGGTGCCTTTCAAGTGGACTGACAAATGTGAAGAGAGATTCCAAAAGCTCAAGACTCTTCTGACCATAGTACCTATTCTAACACTGCCGGTGGAAGGTAAAATTTTTATTATTTATTGTGATGCTTCACATTTGTGGTTGGGTGTTGTCTTGATGCAAGAAATAAATGTCATAGCTTATGCATCGTGGCAGCTGAAGGTGAATGAGAGGAGCTACCCGATGCATGACTTGGAGTTGGCAGCGGTAGTGTTTACTCTCAAAATCTGGCGGCATTACCTTTATGGTGTTAAGTGTGTTTATTGATCATCGTAGTCTACAACATGTATTCACTCAGAAGGACCTGAATCTGAGACAACGAAGGAGGATGGGGTTACTCAAGGATTATGATGTTACCATCCAGTATCATCCAGGTAAGGCTAATGTGGTGGCAGATGTGTTAAGCCGAAAGACGGTGAGTATGGGTAAACTATCTTGCTTGGGTATGCCCAAGTGACCTTTGTCCAAGGAGATTCAGACCTTAGGGTGTAAGTTCATGCAGTTGGACATCTCAGAGAAAGGTGGGGTGTTAGATAGCATTGAGATTAGGCCCACATTCATTGAGGAGATCAAGGCCTAGCAGTTTAAGGATGAGAGTTTGAATGAGCTAAAAAAGAAGACAATGTCTGGCAAGGCACAAGATGCGGCTCCTGATGCGGGTGGTGTGCTTAGTTTTAAGGGAAGATTTTTTTCTCCCCGAGTGGATGACTTGATTTAGAAGATGTTGACAGAATCCCAAGGTTCATGGTATTCCATTCATAGGGCGTGACCAAAATGTACTGAAACTTGAAATGACTTTATTGGTGGTTTGGCATGAAGAAAGACATAGCTGAGTTTATAGCTAAGTGCCAAAACTGTCAGCAGGTAAAGTATGATCACCAAAGGCCTACAGGTTTGCTTCAACGAATGCCAATTTCTGAATGAAAGTGGGAAATGATAGCTATGGCTTTCGTGGTTGGTCTTCCCAAGACCCCTGGGAAGTTTGACTCTATTTGGGTGGTGGTTGATAGACTGACTAAGTCAGCCCACTTCATTCCAGTCAGAGTAGACTATAATGCTTAGTAGTTGGCTAAGGTTTTTATGAAAGAGATAGTGAGGTTACATGGGGTGCCCCTTTCCATCATCTCAGACCATGGTACGCAGTTCACATCCATGTTTTGGGGGAGATTGCATGAGAAATTGGGCACCCAACCTTCCATCCACAGACGGACGGGCAGTCAAAGAGAACTATTCAAGTGTTATAGGACTTGTTGAGGGCATGTGTGATTGACCTTGGAGGGCATTGGAATAACTTCCGACCTTTGTGTGAGTTCTCCTATAATAACACTTACCACTCCAGCATTGATATTGCACCATTCGAGACACTTTATTGGAGGGGATGTAGATCACCCATAGGGTGGTTTGAGGCTGGAAATGTGAAACCTTTGGGGGTTGGTTTGGTGAAAGATGCCCAGGATAAGGTGAGAAGCATTCAAGCAAAGCTTCTAGCAGCCCAAAGTCGACTATAAAAGTATGCAGACCGTAAGGTAAGGGACATGACATTTTAGGCTGGTGAGCAAGTTCTTCTAAAAGTGTTACCCATAAAGGGGCTGATGAGATTCGACAAGAAGGGCAAGCTTAGTCCTCAATGCATCGGACCATTTGAGATTCTTGACTGTGTAGGGCCAGTGGCTTACAAGTTGGCTTTACCACCTAGCCTATCGAGAGTCCATCCAATGTTCCATGTGTCCATGTTGAAGAAGTATCATGGGGACGAATATTACATCATAAAGTGGGACTCAGTTTTTTCAGACAAAGCCTTCAGTATGAGGAGGAACCGATTGCATTTCTTGACCACGATGTCCTGAAGCTGAGGACCAAGGCGATAAAGTTCGTGAAAGTTCAATGGAAGCATCGTCCGGTTGAGGAATCTACCTGGGAAACCGAGAAGGACAAGCAAGACAAGTATCCCCAGTTTTTTAATGGTTCAGGTACTACTCTACTCTTGCCTTAGCCATTTCTCCTAGTTTATCATTTGGTGATGAGTTTTGGGTAAATTGGTATCTATTGTAATGACCTATTCCCGTCGTTATAGAAAAGCCAATGGGGAAAGAATTTGGGCTAGAAAACTTCCCAGTAGTAACTTGAAAATTTCTAGCCTAGGCCAAACTTGGATGAAATCAGAGTCAGGTGAGGTCTAGGGCAATCCGGTAATGGATGGGGAATTTACTTATAAGTTTGATCACATGAGTGGATAGCCAAGACATTAAGGAGCATGTATGGCTTTACAGAATCAAATTCGGGCTAGTAGAACTCCCAAAATTTATCTCGGTGTGGAAGGGTAGTTTAAGAAGGTCAAGGTTTAAAGGTGTGTTGCGAAATGGGATCTTGAAACTCAAATTTCGAGTTTCTATCTCCGTGCAAGCTGTGGGGCGGGGTTAATTCCACCAAGGCGGAGGCCACTGTGGCGGGATGGGGCACATTGCGGTTGGACAGTCACGACTTAAACCGGGGAAAAACCCCAAATTCGTTATTTTCTGCAAGACTTCGTTCTTAAGAGCTAAGGGACAACCCATGGTACTTTCTTATCAGATTCCCACGAATTCTCGCGCTAAAGATAAGATACTTACTCCCCCTAATCCATATTTCGATTCCTAAAACTTTGAATCTTGGGTAATTATCATTGGGGGAGGGTTTTGGCTTGAAGTTAATGGTGGGAAAAGCTCTAGTAGAGCATTAGGATCTTGGGTTTGGCCTTGGGTTGATATTTTTGTTATAATCTGGAAAGATTAGACCTTGTTTAGTGATCCTTGCATTAATTGCTTGTTTTAGATCAAGAACAAGCTGAAAGACTCTAGAAAGGGAAGGCTTAAGTGTCTTAGGAGTATTCAGGCTTGGTTTCGAAGTAGGTGATGGTTTGATTTCCTTTTGTGTGATATATTTCTATTGACTGCTTCATTGTATTCATGCATGTATGTGAATAGGAAACATGGATCGAATCTAATAAAATGATTATGTGTTAACAATTACATGCCATAAACTTGTTACTTGACTATGTGACTATGTGCATTGTTCATTATGGGTGTGATTGTGACTGTGGTTGTGCTAACTGGACCGGGTGTCACGTTTCGACACATATATTAGACCGGGTGACACGTTTTGACACATATATTGGACCAGGTGTCACGTTCTGACACATACATATTGGATCTGATGTCACATTCTGATACACACATTGGACCGAGTGTCATGTTCCGACACATATATATTGGATCAGGTGTCATATTCCGACACACTAATATTTTAGGCGTGGAATCGATGATAGGACCACTTGTGATTATTACGTTCATATTTAATTGTCATTGATATTGGGAAATTATATGTTGTTCCTAAAATGATAGTTGAATTATGCATTTATGTATATGTGTGTTTACTCTATTGTAATTTCTCACATATATTGTGCTTACTGGAGTAGCCGCATGATCCTACAAGTACACTGTTGTTGTGTACTGATACTGCACTTGTTCTTTCTTTGTTGAGTACATGACATCTTCAGGCGGTTACTGACAGACCTCAGCTAAGAGATCTTTGACCAACACCAGATTCAAAGGGTGAGCCAGTTCTTTCAGGCTTCCATGGATCCCTCCTTAGTTTAGTCGATTCTTTTCGAACTCAGACTATATGTTTAGATTTTGTTGATTTTTAGTTTTTGGGGCATCACCCCCTTTCCTTAGACTTGTTGGTTAATAGAGTTTATGTACAATGACTTTCAGTTCTAGGGGTTGAATTTTTGCTATAGTTGTTGTTAGACCTTCAGAGTTTATGGGAACTCCGTATTTATTTAGTCATTTAAACCTGCTTCCGTATCTTTAAATATTTTAGCCTCTTAAAATTTCTTAGTCAGGTTGTAGTAGTGGTTCTCCCACCGGAGGGTTAGTGTGGGTGCCAATCACAATGGTTTGAGTCATGATATGGACTAAAGCTTGAATGAGTTGAGATTGAACCCAATTCAAATTATCTTGAGCCCAATACTCAAAATTCTGGGGGGAATTGGACAGATTACCTATGATTTGGATCATTTTTAACACCTCTACCTTCAACTAACAGACCTAAGGAAAATTTAACGGAAACCCTTAACCGAGGGATAAATATGGTATTTGGTTTAATTGGTTAGATTCCTCTGCAATATTCTCTCTCTCTAATGTTCGTGTCTTTCTCTCTTATTGAAGAACAAGCTCATCAATTTGAGCTACAATTGAACAAAATTAACATGCTAAGCATCAATTTTTTCTCCCTCCCCGATGCATGAGAGCTCGTCTGAATTACATTTGAACAAAACCCACATGGAAGGCATCAGATCTCTATTTGTCTGACGAACGCGGAATCATTTGAGCTACACGAACAAAACCCACCTGATTCTTGGTATGTTGCTACATTGACTTACTTTATCTCTCGTTATGTCTTCTCGATTTTTCATGATTTTGAGCTTGGTGTTTCTAAGCTGCTATTTGAATATCTTTCCCTCTTTCTTGTCTTTCTCCTGCTTTTTAGAATTGATTTCAAGGAGCAAAAATGGTGGAGCAAGCCTGTAAAATAGGTATGGACGTTCAGTTCTTGAAGTCTTCTATTTCTCTGCAGTAATTTTTAAATACCTGAATTGCCCTTTTTAGTATTGAACTCTCCGTTTGTTTTTTTAGGTCGGTTAGTTGAAGGATAAAAACCACCCACATGATATAACTGAAGGTCAATAGTGCTAAGCTAGATAACACAAGCACTAAAATTAGAATATAACATTAACATAAGGTCTAAAAGTGTCATTTTCCCTACTCACTTTAGTTAATTAGATACAATTAATTTTTAGAGTTTATAAATGAACAATTTATTTCCTTTTAAATGGTATTATTGGAGTAACTCAACTTTTTAGGGTTATTTTGATATTTCAACTTTCTACTTTTTGGTTTCCACTTTTCGTAATATATGATATATGATTGAATTAATTATATTCAAAGATTAATAAAATTATATTTTCATTTATTGCTATTAAGGAATCTGACAGGTGTGTACCATCTCAGACATGAAGGGAGAATAAATGTTCTTGAATATTATTTTTTTGGGTAAAGAAAAAAAAGTTCTTGAATACTAAATAAAACATCCTTATTACAACATTTGCATTTCACAAGGTTTTAGGATTTTGATTTTCCTTTTTGCTTTTGAATTTTTCATCTGCCTAGGATTAGCATATTAGTTGGAGACCGAGTTTATTCATGTCCTTAATCTCCTCAGGTATATTCCCAATATTGATATACATGTCTCACTGTTAAGGTCCCTAGTTTTAGATCGAGTCACTGGATGATTAACTGAAAAGTCAGGTTGCCAGGTCTAAGCCCTTGTTCTTGTTCCTTGATTTGCTTATAATTTCTGAAAATGTGCAATTCAATCAGGGAATTGCAAATCTGGGAACTTGTTGAGAAAGTTCCGAATCTCTCAAACTTGATAAAATTCAACTTATTTTATTAATAATGTCAACTATCTTAAATAGAGTTTTACAATATCAAGAGTCCTAATAAATTAGAAATAACAAAGTCCTATAAAACTAAAATAATAAAAATCTTAATCCACTCAGAAAGTTTTGTTCGACTAAAACAATAATTCAGAAATATTAATCATTCTTGTGTCTGTAATATTTTTTCCCGACAAACGCATCAATAACATACTCCCTTCCTGAAGAAAAAGCTTGTCCTCAAGCTTGAAGTTTGGAAAGACAGATTTAAAATTATGCATTGTCTCCCAAGTAGAATCCTCAACGGATAGGCCATACCACTGAACTTGAATTTCCCAATTACCATGATTAAGACGTGATTGGAGCAAAAATCAAAGGGTGGGAACAACACGTCCTTCTTGAACAAGTGGAAAAAAAGATGAACTTGCAGGTACCTCGCCCTTGAATGACTTAAAAAGTGATACATGAAACACATCATGAAGCTTGAAACCTGCAAGTAGACCAAGCTGATAAGCAATGAATCCGATGCGCCTCAAGACTTCAAAAGGACCATAATATTTTGGTTCAAGCTTATGATAGACATGACTAGCTATAGTTTTTTTGCGATATCTTCCCTTATGTCAAGGGGATTCAACAATTTACATATAACTAGGAAGATTACGTTCTCCTTAATTACACAGTATAGTTTTGCAACAAGGGGATACAATTAACAACATTATCAATACCTAGTTCTGCCACTTAATAATAGTGCTAACTGCTAACTACCTATTCTAAATCAGACTGTCTCCTATAAATATTAATGATCTTAGTAAAATATATAGCTAAGCTGATTGTTTTCAAACCATAACATTAATGGGAGGAAACCAAAAATGTGTTATATAATTTTTGACAAAGTCTCAAATGCTAATGTGCACTGCTAATATTGGGTAACTTTATTTCCTCCGAGGAATTTGACTTCTAAAGAAATGATTTTGAAAGTTAAATATATAAGTACGTGAGATTGAGATTGTTTGATGCTTCTTTGTTGTTTTTCTTTTTTCCTTGGGAGGAGAATGTTTTTGTAGTTCATGCTGAAAGGTCTTACATTTATCTTCATCTAAAGCATAGCTTCTTCAAGTTGAAAATTAGTTGTCTTGTTCTTCTTTAGCTACTTTTTTCTCCAATAGTTATTTATAGGCAAAAATGGTTTGCTTTCTGTTATGGACTTTCTTCATCTGAATCTTCATTATTTTTCCATAGTTTCAGACTTGCATTGATATCAACAGAGTTAGATATTTCCAGCTAAATGTTGGCCAAGGAGGAGGTTGAGGAGAGTCGTGCACTTGTTGAATATAATGGGAGTGCATCTAGAACCAATGAAACCAGGCTTTAAGTTTATCCAGTTTCTGAGTATGACTAAGGCGAAGGTTTACCATATGCTCGTGTAGATTGGCCAAATGCCAGTGATAAATGGGGCTGGTGGGCAGGGAAAAAAGCTACAGATTTAGGCACCTTTAAAGATATATATTTATATCTTCCGAATCGATTGAGGCTCTGAAAGATGGAAAGAAAAATGTTTTTTGAAGTAAGATTTTAGTTAAAAATTATCTCTAGTCTGAGTATCCTAGTATGGATATTAACCAAATCTTTGCCTCATTCAGTTGGATGATTCCTTAGAGGAAGTCACCAAGCTCAAAAGGTTAGCTTCGACAAGACTCTTTCGTATATAGCATGTAGATATTTATTCGGTTATTTGCATCAATGAAAAAAAACCACTTACCACATCTTTTTATTGACCTAATGCCAATTTGTTTTCTTTTCATTTAGATATTGATTTTGACTCAGATATGAAAGAGAGGACTGCATCTTCAGGGACGAAAATGCATCCTTTACTGGCTGATTCTCCTATCAGAGCCATTACTTGTAAGGCTGGTAACAGAATCTGTGGTAGTTTAACAGCAGAAAATCCTTTTCTAGAGACCATACTTTGTAATATATGTTGAAGTGAGCCTGGTTTTTGCCAAGGCTGTTATTGTATCCTTTGATGTAAACCTATCAGTGTGGATTATGATGGGTACAGTAACATTCGATGTGTAGCAACAATAGATGGCTTCATATGTGGACATATTTCCCATCTAGAGTGTGCTCTACGAACTTACATGGTTGGGACAGTCGTAGAAAGCATCAAATTGGATGCACCGTATTTATGTCGATACTGTGATTCAAGGACGGATTTGGTTCCACATGCTCTAAAGCTTTTAAGCATCTGCACATCTGTTGCTTCTAATGCTGACATAGAAAAGATTTTGAACTTTGGGATTTATGTTTTGCGTGGCTCACAAAAAAGAAGTGGAAAAGAGTTGTTGCATCGTA
The DNA here is from genome assembly GCA_029582685.1 of Solanum piurae. NCBI lineage: Eukaryota > Viridiplantae > Streptophyta > Magnoliopsida > Solanales > Solanaceae > Solanum > Solanum piurae. The sequence goes on along the minus strand of JAJOOO010004796.1, from coordinate 347 downwards.
TTGAATCAATCAAGGCAAAGGTCACTACACCATTTTAGTCCTAAGGCCACACTAAATCTAGACAACACTTATAAAGTGTTGCCAAAAATATTTTTGGGTACACTTTTAAAGTGTAGCTTTAGTTTTTAGCTTTTGACAACGATAATATTGGCAACACTTGTAAAACGTGCTCTTTAGTAGTATAGGCTACACTTTATAAACGTTGTCAAATTATGATATAATTGACAACACTTATTTACACATATGACTACACTTTTAAAGTGTGCTATTTTTATAATTTTAAAAACAACACTTTACAAGTGTAGCATTATAATTTTCCCAAAATTTTCACTAAAATATTGTATTCC
>JAJOOO010004795.1:0-21088 GCA_029582685.1 Solanum piurae | reverse complement strand
CAATGTATGGCTTAGTTTTCACCCTCGCACCAATTGACATTAGACTATTAGATAGCATCCACTAAATCGATGTTGTTAATTCTTTTCTCATTAACTACCTCCTTGGTCCAGCAAGTAGTAACAAGGTGATTTCTAACATTGCGCACCGTTTAAAAGACTTTTAAGCGAAAGAATTAACAATACATGCATAAACACTATTTAATAATTACTTAATTATCATTCATACTTTGTTAATTGTTCATGGTTCACACAACCCTAGTTGTGGATTTAGCTACTCATGCTTGACAGAACACAACTCATGTTTTGATAAAGAGAATTCATGAACTTACGTTTAGAGTAGAAGAAACCTGAAATCTCCGATTGAATTTCAAAGAGAAAATCTTATAAACTGGAAATACAGAAATCAAATTGCCAAAGTTTGCAAGTTAGTTCTCAAAGAAAATACCAAGAACTAAAAGTAAACAGTAATGTCTAACCCCCAAAAATGAGGTTTACATATGCTATTTATAGAAAAACATGTCCTAAACAAACAGGAAACAAAATAAGGAAATAAACTTCTGGGACCCGACTTTTATCGACCACTCGACCTACCGACCGTGGGTCGACCTACTGTCCGTAGTTCACCTCCGTTGGTCAATACTTAGAACTTTTTCAGCAGAGGCTGGAACCTTAACTCTTACATCAGTAACGACGGGCGTGCAGTACGGTCTGTGGCTCCACACTTAAGATTTTCATCAGGTACTGGAACTTCAACTCTCTGAACACATTCGACGGATGTGCAGGGAGGCCCGTGGGTCGACCTAAGGTCCGTGGATCGCTTCGTAGTTCGACACTTGGTTAGAATTCCCTGATGCTCCTATATACGCCTACCCATCGACGGACCGTCACAGAACCTACGGTCCATAGGTCACTCTGTGGGTGTCATCTCACTCAACCGCGTCAAAGCCTATTTCCTGCAAACATAACACATAAAACATTATTTCCAATACAAAATGGCCCTAGACACACAACTCTTAAGTGAAATGCATCAAAAATATCGTAAACTCACGGTATATCAACACCCTCAACTTAAACATATTGTTTGTCCTCAAGAGACACACTGACACTCTAAACGACACTTGTGTAGAAGAAGACATACAAACTCAAGCAATCACATGGCCATTTCAATCCATTCCATTTTCTTAGTGAAAATATTTTCTCTTAGACTCAACAAGCCAACTCATACGGATCAAAACATGAGATAGATCGACCAACAGACACCACAACATACACCATTCACAATAACCAAGGTATCAATTTTTCAACAATGTAACTAGTGCCCTCACTTCAAAAGAAATCCTTTTTCACTCACAAGAGATATGACTTTCAAGTTTTTAGGATTCTTTCAACATTCACTCTCAGAAGTGACTACAAGTACAATTAGTGCTCAATACCATAGGCTTGCCTGTATTTTCACTGCTTAGACTCTAAAATCTAGGTTCTAGGAATACTACAGGACTTCCTTAGCTTGTAATATAGGCTCAGGGTCAGGTATGGTACATTTGGGTACTTTTTAGTGAATTTCTGCCCACCTTGACATTACATTGGCTTTTTACCTCTTGTCTCAACCTATTTTTGACATCCTTTCATTTTACTTTCTTTCCCTTGACTCTTTTCAACACAGATGTGACTTTTGACTTTGTTGTTCGTATTTTTCACTTCCTTCTCTTTCTTTCAGTTCATTTTTCTTTATTTCTTTCAGCACTTTTGTTTATCATATTTTTTCTTCTTTTGCACACAGTCACATCTTTTTCTTTCTAGTTTCTCTTTCAACACACAAATCTTTTCATACCCTTTTTCTTTCGGTTTCCTTTTTTCACAGCCACCCTCAACTTAAGTGTTTAGCATGAGTTGAGGTGCACAGTATTCAATGTCGAACCAGGGCCAAGATCAAGGTAACTTTTTGAATTAGCCATCCCCAACTTAGACTTTTGGCCTAAGTCAAGTGCACATGTCCAAGGAGTGATCGGGGCCAAAACAATTATTTTAGGGAAGGTGTGTTAGGTGAATCGAAAGAAATGGTCTATCTTAGGCTCAAACATTTGGATCAAAGGGAACAGTGATTTCATTTGGTTGGATCATTTTAGGCTTAACTGGACTGATTTGAACAAGGGCCTGTGATTACTTCCCAACTTCTAGCCTAGATTATCTTAGCAGGACCAACAGGGCAAGTTCTAGATTGGCACCCACTGTATGAACATTCAAGCTTTTCCTCACACTCACTTGGCACATTGTTTCATTATCGGATTATTGGATTACCCAGTTCAAGTTCTAGCTTAAGTCATGAACTCAAATCGGTTCCTATCATGTCATATTGAGATCCAGCACATTAAACTTATCAAGCCTACAGATCTAGCACATTTCATCATTTTTGGACACGGATTTTTTTTTCATGCTTTTATGCCATCATACTTTCATTTTTCTACTTACTCCTACACATACATTCCTAAACATGCTGGTTCAACAGAAATTAAAACAGTCTCATGGGGAAAAGAACACAGGCAAGAAAACCTCAAGAGAGGATTATGAGTTGGGTTACTCAAACTTCACCCTATCACTCACAATCCATTTAACCCACCCACAACAAATAAAGTGCAATTGTGCCCAATGCAAAACAAAAAGAAGTAAAAGATCAGGTGAAGCAAATTTGTGGCACATATGCGTCCAAGACCACTCAAGAAGCGGTGGGTCTGGTTTCTCGGAACCCGCTGGATCAATATTTGGTACGCCATCAGTAGAGCTTCCATCAACTATCCCAGCACTCTCAGTAGTGCTCTCATTAACTCTCTCAGCATCCTCAGTAGTGCGCACTTTGGCGGATGGGCCAACACCTACCTCCCTAGCCCGCTGCTGTTTCATTTCCTCCTCTAATTTGGACAAATGATCGGTAACTTGATTTTATGTCCCCTTCTATCTTTTACCTCAAAATCAAACTCTTGCAGCAACTATACCCATCTAATCAACCTTGGTTTTACATCCTTTTTATCCATCAGATACCTCAATGAGGAATGGTCAGTATGCACTATGACCTTAGTACCAAGCAAGTAGGATCAAAATTTCTCAAATGCAAAAAACACAGCAAGGAGTTCATGGTCAGTCACCATATAGTTCTTTTGAGCCACATTCAAAGCTTTGATGGCATAGTAAATAGGATGAAGAATTTTATCTCACCTCTGTCCCAATACCACACCATGCGCCCCTCAACTCGCATCACACATCACTTCAAATGGTTGCCCCCAATTAGGTGAAATGATGATAGGTGCGTAAACTAGCTTTGATTTCAACTCACCAAATGCTCTCAAACAAGCATCATCAAAATCAAACTTACACTCCTTTTCAAACAATTTGCACATTGGGTGTGCAATTTTGGAAAAATCCTTAGTAAACCTCCTATAAAAGCCTGCATGTCCAAGAAAACTTCTAACACCTTTAATAGAGATAGGTGGTGGAAGCTTTTCTATTACCTTAACTTTAGCTCTATCAATCTCACTACTGACAAATCAGATGGCCCAGAACTATCCCCTATTTCACTATGAAGTGGCACTTTTCCCAATTTAGCACAAGATTGCACTCTTCACACCTTTTCAGTACCTCGACCAGATGCATCAAACAACCATCAAACAACCATCAAACGAGTCACCTACCACAGAGAAATCATCCATAAATACCTTAATAGTGTCCTCCACCATATCTAAAAATATCGACATCATGCAACGCTGGAAGGTCGCTGGAGCATTACACAACCCAAATAGAATCCTTTTGAAGGTGAAAGTCCCATATGGACAAGTGAAGGTGGTATTCTCTTGTTCTTCTGGAGCAATGGAGATTTGATTATAGCCCGAATAACCATCAAGACAACAATACCAACCCTTACTAGCTAGGGTATCCAACATTTGATCCATGAACGATATAGGGAAGTGATCATTTTCTATCCAAGCATTCAATTTGCAGAAGTCCATGCATACTCTCCATCCAGTCACTATCCGCATCGGAACAAGCTCATTTTTTGCATTAGGAACCATAGTAATCCTACCTTTCTTAGGTACGCAGTGAAGAAAATAGACCCAACTACTATCTGTGATGGGGTATATGACTCCAGCATCCAACCATTTGATGATTTCCTTTTTCACTACCTCTTGCATAGATGAATTTAGTCTCCTTTGGTTCTCGATACTACGTTTGTTGTCCGGCATAAGTTGGATTTTATGAGATAAAATGCCAGGAGGAATCCCAATAATGTCTGTAATAGTCCATCCAATAGACCGCTTGAACCTTTTCAACACAGAAACCAATGCCTCTACTTGTACCTCACTCAAATCAGCTGTAATGATTACCGGTAAAGTGTCATCTTTCCCCAAGAATACATACCTCAAATGCGTTGGTAGAGCCTTGAGCTCCAATTTTAGAACTTCTTCAATAGACGGTTTTGCGGGTGGGGAGTCACAATTCTTCATATCTAGATCCAATTTCTTTGGTTTGGAACAGAATTCGAACCTATCAAGTGCAGCAACTAATTCCTCATAGTCTTCAATACCATCACCCTCAAAATTCATCATTACCGCTACCAGTGCATCTACACCCAACCTCTCTTCAATAGATGATGAGTCCATAAATTGGACTAATTTAAGGCTTCATTTTAATAGATTTAGTGTCTTTAATTACATATTTAGGTATTTGAAGTTTGAGAAAAAGCATGGACACTACTTGGCAAAAAGGAACAAAATGGTTGAAAAGACGAAGAAAAGAAGGCCTGAGGATCACCTAATGCATTCGGTGAGTCACCGAATAGCCTTTACATCGCCCAAAGTTCTAGTGTTCTGAGCCCTGAAGGAAAAGATCAAGTCGGCGATGAAAATAAGCAGTCGGCATGCCGCAGAACAGTTTCGCGAGGCAGTAATACATCACCCAATGATCCAGAAAGCGAAGATGCTGAAGGCAAGAGCTGAAAGGTGATGAAGCAGACCAAATGGCGGATCGCCGAGTGCATCGACGATCCCGACTAACTACGCCGAGTGATCCTTCGCAACACATTTTTTTACAACTATAAATACTAGTTTAAAATTTTATTGTAGTATGAAATTTTAGATACAACATTTTATTTTTCTAAGTTTCAAGTAGAGAGACCTCGTTCTTAGCTTTTGAAAATTTGAAGACTTCCAATTCCAAGAAATTGGAAGTGGGTGTTGTAGATTCTTCATCCTAGACTCGTTTAAAGTGAATATAAATCATACCCAATTGATGTTACTTTGATTTGGTATCATTTTCTTCCTTTTCTCTATGTCTAGCTAAAACCCTAATTCTTGGGGTGTGATTTTCTGAATATGGGTTAAATTTCCTATTGGGTATTGCTTATTGTTAGTATATTTGTTGTTTAAATATGATTTTGTTTAGTAGTTGTGTTTGAAATTAATGGGATTGTAGTTGTAAATACGATTTCATCTTAGTGTTTTTGTCTTGCTCGAGAGAGAGGTTTTAAAACTAAGACTACTAAATCGATAGCCGGTGGTTATTGGGTCGTCATGGGTGCAGCTTGAGAGAGTGAATCCTAGGCCTTTTCCCACACACTCAGCTCGAGAGAGTGAATGGGCTAAGGCGTAGGCAGTGCTTAAAAGCGACAACCGGTGTTTGAGAGAAACCGAGTTGATTTGAGGTAAGTTGCTCGAGAGAGAATTTACCCCCACTAAAGTCTAGCCTAGTTACAAATGTTTAGAAATTGATTATCAATAGCATTTACCCGATTGCGTAGTTTATCCCATATTCTTATCACATCCCAAGAATCATGTCTCCCTATATTCACATCTTTTTGTTTTCGCTGTTTTAGTTGTTAATTGACTACGAATCCCCCATTGATAATTGACATTCGTGTCAACCCCTTAGATTTAGTATGTTTTTACTCGATAATGTTTTTAGCTATGGGTAACTCTAGCATATTCGCTCTTAACTCTTAATTCTCATAAACCACTCCCTGTGGGAACGATCCCAACCATCGGTTGGGTTATATCACTACACGCGATCGTTTGGTACTTAAACCAAAATAGCGTCAGTTGATTACGTCGAACATCAAAATCGTGCCGCTGCCGGGGAGTGGTGTTACTTGAGAATTTCTAGTCGAGTTGAATTTCTCTTCTGTTAGTCATAGTTTACTTACTTAATTATTAGTTTTGTTTTGCTTGTTTGTGTATTGAAACAGGAAAGATGAGCATGAAAGGTAACTATGGGTAGCAAATGGACCAAGTGCTATCTTCTCTCTACCCAGAGCCAAAAGAGGGGTGGCCTCTTGAAAATGAGGCAAACCTCACTAATGGAACTTGAGTGAGGAGTTGCGTCGTGCCACGACGTTAAATAAGGCGCTTCTTGGGAGGCAACTCAAGGTTTTACCGCTTTATTTTTGCTTTAAGAAATAATGGTGTGTTTTTTGTGTAGGTCGAAGTATGGAAAGTGTGTAAAAAGTGCAAATGGGTGAGCAAAAGGTCCAGTTGGTGCATCACCGAAGAAGTCGGTGATCCCGATCTAATCCCCCGTTTGGACCCCACATCAACTGAGGATCTTGTAAACTCGGTGAGGTAAGTGATCATTCAGCGTGTCGCCGAGTGGGTCAGCGAGCACGACTAATGTCACCGAATGGGCGAGAACTGGATTGTTTCTTAAAAGGCCAAAGGTTTAAACTTTCAAACTCTTCACTTTTCCTCACTTTCAATCGTCACAAACTCACACCCGCACCTTAGTTTGTACTGTTTTGCAATTTTAAAAGTATTTTAGTCGATGATTTGTGTTCGGAGTGGATTACATTGTCGCCTAGCATTTCAAAAGTATTTTAATCGGCATCTAAGGTTGGTTTTCCAAACCCCAAATTTATTTTTAGCAATTTTGTACTCATTTACAATGATCTTATCTTAGTGATGTGTGTTCAACCTTTCTGATCTTAATTGGTTTTGCTTATGCCTGTGAAAATCTTGCATGTAGTGTTTATATTGTTAAAATCCCGTGTATTTGTGCCTTAAAATTGGTTAAATCTTGTGGGGTTCTGCTTGGATGTTTTTGAGTCTAGTAGGGAGAAGTTTGAGTATCCTGAGATATGGTAAATACCAATATTGTCATGCCACCCTGGAAAAGAGCACGGGATATCACAATAAATGAAGGAAGGTCAAATCCTCCCAAGAAGGGAAGACAAGAACCTCCAACTGGAAATAAAGGCAAGGGCAAGAGGCCCATTTCTGACAGAGAGACTACTCCCCGAGGCCCTTATATTTATTCATGGGGTCGGGGATTCTATGCAGCTGTGCAGGCCTTTTTGGCGGATACACCATTGGCAGCTCCTAGTGGGTCTGGTACTATTGTTTCTTCTGAGGTGACTCCGGGTACTGAGACCCAGGACCAGAGTGATGCACTTGTCACTGATGCCCAGAGTGATGAAGCGACTGCTTAGATAGGACCCCCTCTTTACTTCCCTCTCTACCTTACTTTATTTCACTTTTAGATAATTTTGTTTGCATTTGAGGACAAATGTTATTTTTGTGGTGGGGTGAGGCCCACCTTTGTGTGCTGATTATGACTCTTGTTTTGTTTATATATTGGATTTTTAGCTTAAATTGTGTTATACACTACTTTTTGTGGAAGCAAATTTGAGTTTCGGTCTCGATCAATACCGATGACTTGAATAGTGCTCATAATAGAACAAACATGAATGTGTGGCCACGATGAGGCTAAATGGAGTTGCATAAACAATATGTGAACTCTTTGCATCTCGTTGTGACTAGCCAATTATCGATTTGAGTCTCTTGTGATGAACATTGCACACTAGCAAAAGTATGGAGTTTTGTTTGACTTTGGTGTCGATGCCTTGTGTGATGAGCTTACGATGAACCATGCATGATAACACTTAGAATTTGGCCCGTTGGTCCTGTCGACTAAGTAAGGCTATCTCTTGATATAATCTTAGGCAGCTTCGAAGAGTGTAAGACAATTTGACATATACCCTTTTTGTGGTCTACCTTGTGAGTGTGTGAACCTCTTTTGAACACCCCTTGAACCTTACCTTTCTTTGGAGGAAACTTGATGAAAACATGACCTCCCTTAATCCACTACCTATAATCCTCTTTATTTGTGGTTGATTGAATAGCCAACTTAGGCCAAAAGCCTAAGTTGGGGGTGTGGTGAAAAGAGAAGGCAAGTCAAGAAGTGCAAGAAAAGTCTCATTTAACCCATGGTTTTGAGAAAAATGGAACCCCTCCATACAAAAAAAAAGAGAATGAAAAGAAAAGAAAGAAAAAGAAAAAGAATGAAAAAGTTGTGGAATAAAAAACAAAAGAAAGGGGGTTCCCGAGTATTCCATGGAAAGTGAATAATGGGATGACTTATGAGCACTAAAGAAAATGATGAAATAAGAGGAAAGGAAGTGTTGGGAGCAATACATTCCACGAGAATGAAAATCATTGAGCCTAAATGACCATACCTTTGCACTCAGCCCCATTACAAGCCTTGAAAAGACCTTTTTTATCTTGAGTGAGCTGAAACAATTGTCTATTGGAAAATACGGGCAAACCTATGGGTGAAAGCATGCATTGTGTTCTTCTATGCGAGTGTGATGGTTGCATTTGATTTTGGAACTTTAAATTGTTGAACGATTGTGTGTGAATATGGAATTATTCTTTTGTGTGAGGGCATTTTATTTCCTTTGTTGAGCTTGAACTTACATTTGAAGCAAGTATAGTGAGCTTGAGATTCTTTGATAATGGTGTGTCACAACTTGAAACTTTGACTGCACATTTAATCTTCTCATGAGTAATTTGAGTCTTGTGTGTGTGAATTCATGATTCAGTCTTGTGTAGCACTGTTCGAAACATCCTTTCTGAATTGCCGAACTTGAGTATTACTTGAGGACAAGCAAAAATTTAAGTTGGGGGGTGTTGATGAGTCCACAAATTGAACTCATTCAGGGCTTCATTTTAATAGATTTAGTGTCCTTAATTGCATATTTTGTCTCAATAACTGATGTAAACCCTTAAGTTTCAGGTATTTGGTGTTTGAGGCAAAGCATGGACGCTACTTGGCAAAAAGGAACAAAACGGCTAAAAAGACGAAGAAAAGAAGGCTTGAGGATCGCCTAACGCATTCGGTGAGTCGCTGAATGGCCATTACCTCACCCAAAGTTCCAGTGTGCTGAGCCCTGAAGGAAAAGATCAAGTTGGTAATAAAAAGGAGCAGTCGGCGTGTCGCCGAATAGTTTCGCGAGGTAGTACTACATCACCCAATCATCCAGAACGCGAAGATGCTGAAGATAAGAGCTGAAAGGTGTAAAGCAGACCAAAGGGCGGATCACCGAGTGCATCAGCTAACTGCGTCGAGTGACCCTTCGCAACACATTTTTTGACAACTATAAATACTAGTTTAAAATTTTATCTTAGTATGAAATTTCAGATACAACATTTTATTTTTCTAAGTTTCAAGTAGATAGACCTTGTTCTTATCTTTTGAGGATTTGAAGACTTCCAATTCCAAGAAATTGGAAGTGGGTGTTGAAGATTCTTCATCCTAGACTCGTTTAAAGTGAATATAAATCATACCCAGTTGATGTTACTTTGATTTGGTATCATTTTCTTCCTTTTCTCTATGTCTAGCTAAAACCCCAATTCTTGGGGTGTGATTTTGTGATTATGAGGTAAATTTCCTATTGGGTAGTGCGTATTGTTAGTCTATTTATTGTTTAAATGTGATTTCGTTTAGTAGTTGTGTTTGAAATTAATGGGATTGTATTTGTAAATACGATTTCATCTTAGTATTTTTGGCTTTCGAGAGAGAGAGGTTTTAAAACTAAGACTACTAAATCGATAGCCGATGGTTATTGGGTCGTCATGGGTTCAGCTCGAGAGAGTGAATCCTAGGCCTTTTCCCACACATTCAGCTCGAGAGAGTCAATGGGCTATGGCGGAGGCTGTGCTTAAAAGTGGCAACTCGATGTTCGAGAGAAATTGAGTTAATTCGAGGTAAGTTGCTCGAGAGAGAATTTACCCCCACTAAAGTCTAGCCTAGTTACAAATGTTCAGCAATTGATTATCAATAGCATTTACCGAATTGTGTAGTTTATCCCATATTCCTATCACATCCCAAGAATCACGTCTCCCTATATTCACATATTATTATTTTCGCTATTTTAGTTGTTAATAGACTACAAACCCCCCATTGATAATTGACATTCATGTCAACCCCTTAGTTTTAGTATGTTTTTACTAGATAAAGTTTTTAGCTATGGGTAACTCTAGCATATTCGCGCTTAACTCTTAATTCTCATAAACCACTCCCTGTGGGAACGATCCCAACCCTTGGTTGGGTTATATCACTACACGCGATCATTTTGCACTGGAACCGAAATAGTGTCAGTTGATTACATCGAACATTAATAGACACATCAGAACCTCGCTCCACAATATGATTCACCACTGATACTTACTTGAGATCGCTTTCCTTCTTCATATACCTACAGATATTAAAGTTACCTCTTCATTATTCAATCGGAATTTCATCTGCCCTCTCTTCATATCGACCAAGGCTCGCCTAGTAGCAGGGAATGGTCTCCCTAAGATGATGGGGACCTCAAAATTATCCTCACAATCAATTATCACAAAATCCGTCGGAAAAATGAACGACTACATTCACAAGGACATCTTGGAGAACACCAATGGGCTTCTTCACAGTTCTATCAGCCATGAGTAGTCGCATCGCAGTCGGTTTTGGATCCCCTAAACCCAACTTCTTGTAGATAGACAATGGCATCAGATTAATGTTAGCACCCAAATTACACAACGCCTTTACAAAATGCAACAACCCAATGGTACAAGGAATAGTGAAAGCACCAGGATCCTTTTTGTTCTGCACATGTGATCTAGTAGCAATAGCACTGCAATGTTGCAACCTCTCATCATTCTCAAAACTAACGGCCCTCTTTTTGGTCACCAAATCCTTCATAAACTTTGAATACCCAGGCATTTACTCCAAAACATCTATAAACGGAACGTTGATGGAAAGCTGTTTCAACATAGTAATGAACCTACTGTATTTTCCTTCTTCGGTCTTCTTCACTAATTTGTGTGTGAATGGCGGTGGAGCTCTAGGCATGGGAACAACTTTTTGGGTCACCTCCGCTTCCTTCTCTGTAGCATTCTTAGACTCTCCAGTAACCTTGATCTCATCATCTCTTTCTACCACATTTCAACCTCAAACGTCATAGGGGGGATCAATGGTCTATTTACCTCTTCGAGTAGTGACTGTCATACAATGCCCATCATTCTTCAGATTCTGGATATGTTGCTTGGAAGTGTTCCAGGCTGACGTGGGTTCACAGTAGTGGACAACTGATTAAACTACTGCTCAAGTTGCTTTATCGACACTGCATGGGCATCAACTTTTTGACAAATTCCAGACAAGTCATTCCGCATAGCTTTCACATTCTCATCAGTCGTATAAAACCTCTTCATCATCTTCTGCATCATCTCCTCAATGCGTGACATACTACCCCCAGCTTCTCTGTTGCTATATTCTCGATTTGCAGATGGAACATAAGGTCCAACTCTCTCATTTCTATTGCCATAGTTGTTCCGCTTGTAGTTGTTGTCGTGATTGTAGTTCCCATCCCAGACATAGTGAAACTCTCGATTATAGTTACCATAGTTCCGACCTTGGTTTTCTTAATCTTGGCTCTAATTATCCGAGTTTTAACCTTGGGCGTTGGCTCCAAAACCCCCCATTTGATCATTCACCAAATATACATCTTTCTCATAGTAGCATTCCTCAACTGGTGGTGGTGGAGTTCTAGTTAAGTAATTTACCGCATTCACCTTCTCTCAACCTCCACTAACAGGATTTAATACCAACCCAAGTTCTGTCCTTATCTGAGCCATCTCCTCACTAATGTCATCACTAGATTGATTTGGTGCGGCTTGAACAACGAATGTGTTTCTTCTGATATTAGCTTTTCTAGTGCTTCATGCCTTATTATTCTGGGAAATCTTCTCTAATTTCTCAATGAGCTCCTCAAAATTACACTCACCATAAGATCCTCTAATGATAGTATCTAGCATAATCTTTCCGTTGTCATCCTGCCCTCTGTAGAAATACTCCTTCAAGGACTCGTCATTTGTGCGGTGATTCAAAACAGTTCTGATGAATGCAGTGAATCTATACCAAGAACTGCTCACAGACTCTCCAAGTAGTGCAACGAAATTATTCAACTTGTCCTTGTGGTTAAGCTTCTTAGACACTGGGAAGTACTTTGCCATGAACACTCGATGCAATTGGTCCCATGTATGGATTGAATTATATGAAAGCTCAGCAAACCACACCGCAGCATCACCGGTCAATGATAGTGGGAAGACTCTCAACCCTATGACATTCATAACCAACTCTGGTCGCCCCACACAACTCTTACAAACACTTCTCAATTTAGCCATGTGGCCATGCGGATCTTCTAAAGCTAGTCTAGAACATAAGCCTCTCGCTGTAAGCATCTGCATAAGACTGTTGGTCACCACAAATGTATGCCCTGGAGGTAGAGGAGGAAGAACAATGGGCCCTTCTGATACAACTATATTAAAGTAAACCCTTTAGTTATCACGGAACTTTGGTTCTGGTGGATTATGTACCCTCAATGCATCTCCGATAAAATTTCCACCAGGAGGCTGTAATTGTACTCCATCACCTAGATTCTCTCCAATTGGATTGATTTGGACCCCTTGATTATTAATTATTCTCAACGTTTTGCTCAACTCTAGATCGTAGGAGGTCAATGGTTCGCCTCGACTCCATGTACTTGACATACACTAGAGTAGAAACTTGTAGAAAACAAAAACAAAAGAAAATGTAAAATCAGGAAATAATTGACTAAAGTTCAATAATGTAGTTAAACTTAATCCAAAAGCCTTATTCCTCGGTAGCGGCGCCAAAATTTGATACGCTCAAATTACACTTCTCTAAAGAAGTATAAGAGGTCGTCGTCAAATAAAGAACCCAACTTGTAGGTTGGGGTCGATCCCATGAGGAATATGGTTCAGACTTAAACTTAACTCACGATTATATTAGTTTAGTCAAACTATTTCCAAGACAAGTAAATAAAAGGGATTTTTTTGGAAACAAATAACTGATTTTTGTTTAAGTAACAAGTGAACAAGATTCAAACTTCGAGTTATCAATAGGAGAGACAAACTAGGGTGTATGTCTTCCCCATAAGCTCTTAACGCAGTAATACTAATAATAGTAATCCTTTCCTAGTGTTTTACATGCAAAGTTAGTAAGATAGGTATCCCTAACTGATTGGTCCCTCAAATAGGAAATTTCACTACGCACCTTGGTCTGGCTACGAGTGTATACTTTACTAACCCTTACATTTACCTCAGATTAGACATCACATCAATGTATGACTTAGTTTTCACCCTCACACCAATTGACATTAGACTATTAGATAGCATCCACTAAATCTCTGTTGTTAATTCTTTTCTCATTAACTACCTTCTTGGTCCGGTGGGTAGAAATGAGGCGATTTCTAACGCTGCGTGCTGTTAAAAAGACTTCTAAGCGAAAGAATTAACAATACATGCATAAACACTATTCAAGAATTAATTAATTATTATTCCTACTTTGTTAATTTCTCATGGTTCCCACAACCCTAGTTGTGGATTTAGCTACTCATACTTGAAAGAACACAATTCATGTTTTGATAAAGAGAATTCATGAACTTACGTTTAGAGTAGAAGAAACCCAAAATATCCAATTGAATTTCAAAGCAAAAATCTTATAAACAAAAAATCCAGATATCAAATTGCCAAAGTTTGCAAGTTGATTCCCAAAGAAAATACCAAGAGCTAAAAGTAAACAATAATGTCTAACCCCCAAAAATGAGATTTACATACCCTATTTATAGAAAAGTATGTCCTAAACAAAAAGGAAACAAAATAAGGAAATGACCTTCTGGGATGCGACTTTGATCGACGACTCGACCTACGCACCATGGGTCGACCTACGGTCCGTTGGTCCCTTCCGTTTGTCAACACTTAGAACTTTTTCAGTAGAGGTTGGAACCTTCACTCTCAGATCAGCAACGACAGACGTACATGATGGACTGTAGGTTGATCTAAGGTCCGTAAGTCCTTTTTTATGGCTCCACACTTAGGATTTTCATTAGGTATTGGAACTTCAACACTCTGAACACATTCGATGGATGTGCAGGACGGCCCGTGGGTGGACCTACGGTTCGTGGATTGCTTCATAGTTCCACGCTTGGTCATAATTCTCTAATGATCCTATCTACACCTACCCATCGACGGTCCGTAGGTCACTCCGTGGGTGGCCACTTCTGCAGAATTTCAGTTGTCATCTCACTCAACCACGTCAAAGCCTATTTCTTGCAAACATAACATATAAAAAATTATTTCCAATACAAAATGGTCCTGGACACACATAACTCTTAAGTGAAATGCATCAAAAATACCATAAACTCATGGTATATCATCCAGCAATTCCGTTCTTCATGGTATGGTAGGGCCATCCAAAACAACTCCCCATAGATGTGAATTTTCTCCTATGAGATGATCCATCATATGGTTCTTTCACTATCCATAATATTTTCAATTGAATAGTGGTGGCCGCGTTTGAGAATCTCCTTCTTCAGGAGTAGGTGGTGCAACCATTGATCTTTTTCAAGATGTGATTTTTCTTATGAAAAGACCCAATCTGATACCAATTGAAGAAACCTTACAACCTAATCTAGAACCTGGTTCTTGTTAATTTTTCCATATATAAACACAACACAATAAAATAGTGATTTTATCATGGAAACCTTCTTTGCTCAAGGAAAGGAAAACTCATGCCAAAACTTCACTAAATTCAAAGAACAATTTTCAATTACAACTTGTTAGTCTGCACGACCTAGTTCTTTAAAAGAGTTTGTGTGTTAGGTGTGTTTCTTTGTGATTAAGTTTTGATGTAATTTTAGTTCAGTGAGTTATAAACTGAGTTATGTGTGTTGTCTTTAGATTGTGATAACTCGAAGAGTTGGGAACACATACCTTGAGAGGTTTGTGTTGAAGTTTTGGAATTATAGTTCGTAATTCCTTAGGTTACATAGGCTTGAAATCTGTTTTCTGTGGAGGCTTAGTGATTTAGTGAAGTTGAAGTTAAATCGAGTAGGAGTACAGGTCATGGTTTTTTACACCTTTTGAGTCGGGTGTTTTTCACATAAAAAATACTGGTTTTTTACTTACTGTCCTTATTGCTTTGCTAGAACACGTTAGACAAACTTTTTCACACTTAGGAGAAAAGTTAAAATCAGTAAATTACTAGGTCGTGCAGACTAACAATTGGTATCAGAGTAGGTTATCTTATAAAGGCTAACACCTAAGATAAGATCATGATGAATTTTGCACCACTTATTGGGCATAGCTAAGGACAATCAACCATCCGACCACCAATGTTCAATGGATCACACTTTGGGTGGTGGAAGGCATGCATGGAGGACTTTATCTAAGCTGAAGACTATGAACACTATGGGATAGAATAACTACTAGACCAACCATCCATATGAAAACTGTGCAAGGAGCTAAAGTTCCAAAGGTAAGGGTTGACTTTACTGTTGGAGATCTAATGGCTCTCAGGAAGAATGTGAAAGCCAAAAACATTTTTGTTTGTGGCTTGGGACCTGATGAGTATAGTAGGATCTCAAATTGTACCACTGCTAAACAGTTATGGGATACACTGGCAAATGCTCATGAAGGAACCATCGAAGTTAGGAAATTCAGAGTGGCTATGTTGTTCACTGATTATGAAACCTTCAAGATGAAGGAAAACGAACCCCTTCCAGAGATGATTACTAGACTTACCACCCGAATCAATGAGTTATCATCCTTAGGAAAGTTTCTTACCACTGAAGAACATGTCGATAAAGTTTTAAGGATTCTACCAAAGACAAAATGGGATGTCCAAGTTATTGCCATCAGGGAAGCCAAAGACATCTCCATCATGACACTTGATGAACTATTAGGAAATCTTAGAACATAAGAGCTTAATAGGGATTGTCTAAAGAAATAGGAAGTGTTTAATGATAAGTCACTAGCCTTGAAAGTATCTGATGGTGAAGAATCTGATCTAGATGAAGACCAAATAGCTTTCTTGGAAAAAAGCTTTAAGAATTTTTTCAAGAAGAGAAAAGGAGGCGACAAGAAGGAAACAAGTAATAAGAAGTGGTCGAATGAAAAATCTCTATCTGGCTGCTACAAGTGTGGTATGGTTGATCACCATGTCAAAGTATGTCCTCAATGGGAAGTATAATGGAGGAAAGAAAGTATTGAAAAGGAGTTGAAAGAGAAGGCTGGTAAACAAAAGATAAGAGAAGAGTGTGCCATGGTAGCCTCTTGGGGTTCAAGGGCTACAGATTCTGATGTTGATGAGATAGATGAGACAACCTTCATGGATATAGGTGATTTTGATGCTAAAGAAGAAGAATTAAAATCTAAGGTAAACATTCTTGACTTAAAATAAAATTGCACCTTTTCTCAAAAAGAAAATTAATTGTCATAATAAGTGGTTTGATTAATGATTTTTAAGAATTAACCTGTGAAAGAGATCAATTGTTCAAAGATTTTGCAGAACAAAAGTTTGGGTGCATGGAACTCAACAAATGTAAAATCACTACTGACGAAGAAAACAACTCTCTAAAGAAGCATGTTGATATAGTTGGTTCATTAAACTTGAATCTAAATTATGAGATTTTAAAGTTGTCCATCAGTGAAAAAGGAAAAGGTGTCGTGAGTGATTCTGAAAAAAGGCTAGAAGGTGAGCTAAAAGAGTGCAAAATTGACTATTTTTGTGAAAAAGAAAAGGTGAGAAACTTGAATCTAGAAATTTCCAGGTTAAAAATGGTTCTTGAAAAGTCTATGGATGGACGAATTCCTCCAGAATTGTTAACAAACTGAGTGATAGGGTGCACAATGAGAAGCCTGGTATAGGATTACATAAACAAAATATTATCTCTGAAGATTTGTGTTATATTTGTGGGGCATAATGGTCTGATGGACCCTTGTACTTATACGAGTTTGTATTCTGAACCCTTCTACTTGATCCTTTGCCAACTGAGCCTTCAAACTCAATGAAACTCAATATTTTAAACCCTTCTGACCATTGACCAAGCTTATGTGGCAACTTAATTATTGATTTGGCACAAATACATGATATCACGCGTTGAAGAAGCGTGAGCATCGAAATTTAGAATGAATATTTTAAAAACAATAATAATAATAATAAAATGAAAAATAATTTTTTTTACTTCCTTCTTCATTTCCTTCCGCACTAACCCTTATTTCTCTCTTTTTCCCCTTCCCAGCCCTCTACAATTTGTTTGTTCTCTCTTTTTATCATATTTTATTTCTTTCTGAGAAACGATAATATATTGTTGATGTAGATCTATGTTTTCATTCCATTTTTTTGGTAATTTACAACCCATGAGGTGACAAAGATTCAATAGTTTTGAAGGATGAAAAGTGATTGTTGGATATCTTTGTGAAATTAGGTGAAATGTGTTATGTAAAATTATGTACAAATATTATGATATATTGAAGTATTTTAATGGTGATTTATTGGCATCAATGGTGAAAAAGGATTTATGGTGGTTGAAATGATGGTAAATGGGTATGATTAAGATTTGCGAATGATAAAAACTTTGAGAAAAATTGAACTTTGATTTTAAGAACTTGAAGGGCCTTGTCACGGCAATAGACAATGATGGCCTGAAGAAGAAGAAGAAATTAAGGAGAATAGAGATGGTGTTAATGGTGGTTGTGGGTTGAGGAAGAAGAAGGAAAGTTGAGAGAAATTACTATTTTATTTTATTTTTCAAAATAGAAATTATCTTTGTCTTTTGTGGAGTAACATTTTTGGTTAATAATTAAAAATAGTTATTAAATAATTATGACATGCCATTAATATATGTGACATGGATATGACATGTCATTTATGTAAGAGAGAGTGAGATACACACATGGTTGGGGGAATTTAAAAGTCTCATTTTAATTGAGTTTAAGGGTTCAACTGACAAAGAATCAAGTAGAAGAATCCAGAATATAAACTTATACAAGTATAAGGGTCCATATGATAATTTAAAACTGGTACTACTGAGTGTCGAGTTGCTAAGGATTTTAGAAAAAGAAATACTAAATTGGCAAATGGAAACAAATTTATACGTGTTGACAGAAACAGGTCCTCTAACATGTTTCCTAGATGGGCGAAAAAAATTTGATTCACCCTTTTGATAATAAGAATGGATCCAAGCTTGTCTGAGACCCTAAGACTAATCCTTAAACTTTTTTGCAGGTAAAGCTAAAAGAAAGCAAGCAATATTGATTCATAGATATTATTTGCTCAAAGTATATGACTGAAGACAAACAAAAGTTACTTTCTCTCACTTCACAAAAGGGGAATGTGTCATCTAAAAAGAAGGAGGATGTAGTGCATTTGTAAGGGGGAACAAAGTGAGATTATTTTTCAAAAAAAGAAAATAAAAGAAAAGAAAAAAGTGATGATAGAAGTGAAACTGATGAGCGTGCATTGAAACATGTTGTACCACTTGATCCAAATGTTGAACAAACTAAGGGTGCATTGATAGGAGGAACAACGAAACTTGAAATTTATTTATCCACAAAAGTATGTGGTTGCTGGATCACGTTGTTCATAGTCAGATAACAATTGATGGATTCTGACACTAAGTAGGGAGCATTATGAAAAGAATAAGTTAGACTTGGGGATGATTAAGATTGCATGAACTCCTCTCAATGATTTACTTGAATAATTGTTCTCCTTAATTTTATAAGCTAAAATGTTATTCAATTTAGTCTTATACATTTATTTGTGTGTCCCAATTCCAGATCCTTGATTTGTTTTAACCTAATTTTGTATTAGATTGTTTAGATAAAGGGTGAAAGCAAGCAATGACGATCACAAAATTGCTCTTATCAGGTATGTTCTATATTGATGGAGGTTAATATTATATAAAGTGAAAGAGTTGAGCACTCATGTTTCATGTATTAATTGTTCTAATACATAATAAAATAATCGACAAAGCTCAAGAGTCTTATTCTTCCAAATTGCTCTCTCTCACTTAGCCCTCTTGATTTTTTTGCAAGGTTAGATTAAGTTATCTACCAAAGAACATCAATTAATATTTGTGATATTGTCCTCTTAAAATTGCTCTTAACCTAGCACATATCTAATTCCCATACCAACTCCTGAAACACCTCTTCCTTCTATTCCAACTTGAACTCCCGTCTAGAAATCATAAATGTCAAAAGGATGCCACTATTAAGGAAGGTCTTAGAGCTAGCATAAAAAAAGGACATGATTTTGATTGTGATTTTTTAGGAATACTCAATTCCAATTCAGACATGGACTTTTCAAACGAAAAAAGAAGGTTATTGAATATATGAACCATGTTGATCTACATGCTTCAATGAGTAAAATTGATACTTCAAAGAAAAGGTTGAAGTAATATTTTCACTAAAAAGATTGTTAAACCGGAGGCTTCTCATGCAGCTTATGAAAAAAAAGATATCCTTCAGATAAGAATTTAAGTTCTACAGACTGTTCTTGATGAACAAAGGACTCACAATGCTGAAATTATTCGTTGGTTGACACAATTATTGCCACTATTCCATTCTTCTCTTCACTTTCCAATGTTAGTGTCTCTAGATTTATTCTACTCCTATCTAGTGTTTGATTTTTGACTACTACTCAATAAATTTTTCTTCAATCAGTATGACTTCGATTGTATATAGAACATTATCTCGTAGTTTAATGAAATGGTTATCTATTGCTCTAATAACTCATGGTCTTGCTCTCTATAATACATTATTATGTTGCATGAAGTTGTCATCTAATTGTCCTGGTGATAGCCTAGTGGCCATGAATAGTTTAACTAATCAATCTAGCTCGTACATTATAGGTTTGACGTAACTTTTCAATGATGCCAAAAGGGGAAGATAAGAGTTGTGTAGTGTTTATAGCCCATTGACTAGCTTGTTTCAGGTTAGTATTTCATGCTTCAGTGTCTAAAGATGAAATTGTTTGAATGCACAAAGAAAAGAGGTTTTTCATCATCAAAATAGCGGAATTTGTTGGGATTTATGCAGTTTTGATGATTAAAAAAGAAAGATGAACACGTCAGTCAACATGGTCCAAAGGTACACTATCACGAACAGTTGAATTTGAAAAATCTTTTAAGATGAATAAAGACAAGAGTGCAGAAATAAAGAAATGGATAATGCTAATTTCGTGAGAAAGACCAAGGAAATAAACATTTGATGAATTGAAAAGAAAGAATCAACGAGTTCGATTTGAAGAAGGAGTCTAAAGAGGCAAGGAGTTTTAATTAAATAAACAGTCTCAGTTAAAGTAGAACTCTTCAAGTTACTGCTGAATTGAAGGGTTGGGGTTCGACTACAATACAAAAGAATCAATGAATGTAATTTGAAGAAGGAGTCTAAAGAAGCAAGGAGTTTGAATTGAAGAAGGAGTCTTACTTGAAGTAAAACTCTAAGTCAAGAGAGTTCAAGTCAATGAGGAGTTTGAAGTGAACAATAATTCTATGAAGAATTGTGCTTAAATAGTGCTGCAGTCGTTCAGAATACTGGTGCACTTACAGAGCAATTGAAATATTTACTTCGCAAGTGCTACCAACGAACTGAAGGAACACATCGAAGAACCCTGTCCTCTTACAGAGTTTATGTGTAACACCCCGTATCTGAAACAGACCAAAAATGTAGATTTTGAGAAGTTGCAGGTGCAACTTACGGTCACCATCCACGGACCGTAGGTCAGACCACGGCCCGTGCTGGTGGTCTATGGTTCACCACTGAAACCCATCCCAAAACCAGCTCAGAAAAATCGACTAAGTCTCGACCCACGGACCGTGGTCTGTGTCCGTGGATCGAGACCTCCTTTGCCCAGCCTCTGACACAAACTACGGTCGACCAGCACGGACCGTCATTCGATCCACGGTCCGTAGGTCTGACCGTAGATG
>JAJOOO010004794.1:0-36511 GCA_029582685.1 Solanum piurae | reverse complement strand
ATGTGAATAATAAATTGTTTTTTGTAATATGAATTAAAAGTGTATTATACATGTATTAAAAGTGATCAAGTGAAAAAAAAATGTTATTGCTATAAATGGTAAATATTTTTTATTTATAGTATATTTATGTAAGTTTCCCATTTTTATAAGCATTGAGCCGGCACTGATTGGCCATCCCCAATAATGTGCTGAACAGCAGCCGAAAAGGCCATGTAACTGGTGGTTGTAGGTTAATTAGTGTTGCAGCTACTAGCATGTAGAGAGAGCCCTCCTTAATATCTATATTACTCTAAAAGCATGAAGGTCCTTAAAAGTAGTGTTAATTAAATATTTTATTCTTTATTAGAAGACTCTATAATAGACAAAAAAATATGTCATTTACTATTTTTCTCAAATTATTATTTAGTTATCTTTAAAATATTTGGTAAGAGGAAAGTATATTTTAAAAATTGTGGAGTCCTAAGATATATAGCAAGAGGGAAATATATTTTAAAAATTAAGGCTTTTTTGCATGGATACATGTGTATTTTTATTATTTCTTAAGTTATTTGTTATTACACAAGATCCAGAAAATAAAATAATATTTTCTTTTATATTCAGTTGTTTTTATTTTTCAATTGTTTAAAAAAAATTACTCTTCATTAGCATTTTTCATGTGGCATTATATTTACGGAAGTCAAGTCGAATGAAATAGTTAAATCTAAGAAAAGACATAAAGTCACCATTAAAGTTGTTCCGAACTTTCAAAAAAATATATTAATTTTGCAAGTGTTCTATTACCCCACAAATGTATTGAATATCTTTGTAAAAAGACCATTATGAGCCATATTCTCACCTGGTAAGACTCGCGTGAGCATCACATGGTATTGAATATCTTTCTTTTCTTTTCCTTTCCATTTCTCAGCTTTCCATGTCTCCTCGATTTCTTGGTCAAGTGATAGTGGAGTGGAGATCATTTGCTTCATTTTTTTATGATTCTTGGTCAAAATTCTTGAAGGAATAGCTGAGTAAACAAGGAACTGAAGATTAACAAGTTAGTGTTTTCTTACATTATTTGAAAAATATCATATTTTAAAGAAGAAATTAAACCTTATCACAAAAAAATCTTGTTTTTTCAAAACTAAATAAAATTAAGAAGAAACTAAACCTTGAACAATTTCAAATTAAGTTTTTTGATTGGAAATTTAAAAGCGAATAGTTTTGGGGGGAAGATGATGAATTCATCAGATAAAGTTTCAACGACTCTTTTGAGCTTGTTTCAAGGAAGATGACGAATTTAAATAAAGTAAATAATTAATAAAGAAAATAACTGAAACGTGACACCTTTTAATTGGTTTTTAGCACAAAAAAGACCTTCACACGCGTGTTGTGCGTGTTCACAAACCAGATGAGAAATGGGTCAAAATGGTCATTTTACAAAGATATCCAATACTTATGTCAGGTAATAGAACGCCCGTAAAATTAAGGTGTCTTTTTGAAAATCCGAAACAACTTCAGTGGTGACTTTATTTCTTTTTCTCAAAGTAAGTATTAGTTTATTTGTATTGTGTATAATGTACAATCTCTTGGTAACTTTCAATTTTCTTTCATCGCAACTTCAAGTTGTCATCTTCTTTTTTACCATAATTATTAATTTTTGTTATTGTTAATTTGTTACAAATTGTTATGCCATATATAATGTAGTTCATTGTTTTTTTTACCTTATTATTTAAAGTGTTTTGCGTTAATCACTATTAATATAATTTGACTTTTGATATGATTATGCATACCAATATAATTTTGAGTTTGGTGAGGGTAGCAATGAATACCAATATAATTATTATAGTTGTCAAATTTTGATTCTTTTCTCCTAACAATTTCCTTCTCCAAGTTATACTACATTATGCACAAAACAAAAAGGGGCAAATAGTAAGTTTTTTTTTTTTTTACTCTCTCTAGCTGAGGCGTATCCAGGATTTCGGGATGATGGGTGCATTATTATAAAAATATTGATCTAAGATATAAATTTGATCGGTTGGACATTTAGGTTCTTATTACTGAAAACCGTTAAAATTAATATTATAGGTCCAAAACTAATTAAAATGTCAAAAGTGTTACCAATAACCATTTAGAGAGGTGTTATCTAATTTTACAAAGAAAAATAAAACAAGATGAATATAAAATTCAAATTTCAAACCTCACGTAGAGAGGTGCACCCAGTCATCATCGCATTATATGATACTCCGAATATGGGTTCACACATCTATATTTCAATATTTTTCAAAAATATAACACTACTATATATGATCTCGGGAGGGGAGCATGGGTTCACGTGAACCCGGTGACCCCTCCTTGGATACGCCTCTGCTCTCTAGGAGCTCCCACCCCTTTTGGGAGTTTGGTAACTCGAACTCGCAACCTTCGGATTGAAAATGAGGAGTGCTTACCATCCGAGCAACTTCCTTTCGTCGGCAAATAGTAAGTTTGATTTTTAAGATATGACTTATTTCAGTTATGATTTTTGACATATTCGATTAAGCATATTTAACCTTTAATTGATCTAAACATGTAATTTTGATCTTTAAAACTAACGAAAATTAAGTACTTAACATTTTATTTATTTTAAATGAAGTAAAACTAGATTTGTGTAAACACCATATTGAATTGGGGCATTTCGGTGCAACTTCTGTTACCAGCCGCTTCATCCTCGAATATGGACAGTTTTAAAAATATTCATTTACTAATTGAACTTTAAACACCTTCGATCTTGCATATCAATACCTCACTACTTTATAAATTGTTAATTCAGAATAAAAGTTATCGACTCTTCATCTTTGAACAAATATCTCAAAAGATCACTCAAGTTTCTGAAATTATTTAATAAAGTCACTCATTTGGTTTTGTATCAATAAAATCACTCAATTTATGATTATTTTTTTATAAAAGTCACTCAAGTTAAACTAATTTTTCTACAAAATCATTTTACCAAAAAATAAAAGAGATAATTGCACAAACCACCCTTCAAGTTTAGTTTCGTCATACTTACTTCCGTTGTAGTTTATAATATTATGCTTACCTGATCTCTTATTTTTTTAATAATTATTTTCTTAACCTAATTATTAATAACATAAATTATTATATATTATTTAATCTAATTGATTTTATAACATAATTTTATTCAATTTATCAAGAAAAACTAACTTCAAAAACAAACTAATTTTTTATTACATATAAACATGCACACCACATAAAATAATACCATATTAAAACACCAATATCAAATATTCGACTCACAAGTTAAAATGAAATTTCAATAATTATGTCAAATATTCCTCCGTTTCTTTTTAATTGTCATGATAAAAAAATTCACAAGCCTTAAGAAAAAAAAAATTAGAAGTGTAGTTTGACTAATATACCCCTGATCAATTTGTTAATCTTTATTTATTTATGTGCCTCTTAATTCTAGAATAATTAATGATAAGAACAAAGTTGAAAAAAATAATTATTTTTCTCTTGATTATTTAAATTGATAATCATTTTTAAAAAAATATTTTTAATATACATGACAATTAAAAAAGAAACTGAGGGAATAACTATACAAATCGAATTGAAGTGAATTTTCCACGCAAAACTGCACCATTTGTCATTCCTAGAGGGACACGATAGTAATTAGTATGAGTAATGTGTCTTGTTTGGCTTTTAAAAAAAAATAAAATCTACCTGCAACCATTATGCTATAAGACCAAACTAAAAAATTACTTGAAGAGATGAAGCCTGAGCCAAGTTGCATTAGTACTTAATGCTTGGATAGTTGAGTTAATATTAATTAAGTTACAAATAATTATTACTAAAATAAAATAAAATAAGAGAGATAAATTTAATTTTATAAACTACATCGGAAGTAAGTATTAAGAAACTAAATTTAAAGGGTGGTTTGTGCAGTTATCTCTTTTATTTTTTGGTTATTGGTTATAATAATTTTGTAGAAAAAATAGTTTAACTTGAGTGACTTTATAAAAGAAAATTCATACGTTGAATGATTTTATTGATACAAAGCTAAGTTGAGTGACTTTGAGCCTGTTTTGATTGGTTTAAAAGTTGGACAAATATACTTATAAGTCAATTAAGTTAAAAATAACTTAAAATAAGTTAAAAGTAACTTAAAATAACTTTAAAAATATTTAAAAACCAAAAGTAGGACTCCCCCTACATTTTATTTTTTGACTTTAAATCATTTAAATTTGACTTTTTATTTTTTTACTTAAAAACTACTTTATTTTTCAGTCAATACAAACGGGCTCTTTGTCAAATATTTTCACATTTTGGAGATATTTACTCCTTCATCTCCCTTTGCTAGGGCTTTCTTTGAGTTTATAGAGGGAAAAGCGCCAAGACTACCCCCTAACCTATTGGAAATGATTCAAAAATATATTTTTCTACCTTTTGATCTAAAAATATTCCCCACTTTTATTTTTTGTTTAAAAATACCCCTCCTTCCATCTTTTGGTCTAAAGATACTCTTAACTCCAATTTAATAAATTCAATTCTTTACTAATTTGTCAATTCTTTTATTTTTTTTGTAAAAAGAATGCCTTTTTATTCATTCAAATTCTTAATATTAGCTCATTTTAAAATATTTAAGTCTATAAAATAAAATAAAGAATTTATTATGTAAAAATAAAAAATAAAAACCTCAAAATTATTATTATTATTATTATTATTTATTATTAAAATAACACAATAAAATTCTTCAAGTTCTTATTCTTCATTTTTACACAATAAATTCTTTATTTTATTTTACGTTATGTTTTATACACTATTATTTTATGTTTTCATTTATGGAATGATTTTTTAATTTATTTGGAGTGACTTTTTAAATTATATTCAAATCATCGTGTTAAAATTTAATTATATCAATATTTAATATTTTCTTTAAATCACTTTTTAATAATATTAATATATTAATTTTTAATAAATAATATATAATATAAAATTTAATTATATCAATAGATCCTGAACTGTAGGAGCTTCAGTAGTTGATGATGCTGCGATACCGTAGCGACTTAAAATAAGTTGGCCATAATAAGTTTAAGGTTACAAATAGAGAAAATAACTTAAAATAAATTAAAAATCAAAAGTACGTCTTCCTCTAATTTTTAAGTTTTGATTTAAAAGTTATTTATGTTTGACTTTTTATTTTTGATTTAAAAACTATTTTTAAGCCAATCCAAACAGGCTCTAATTTTAAAGAGACACAACTTTTCAAATAGTTGTCTCTTCCCTATTAATAAATAAATATATAACAATTATATATTATTTTTTTATTAATATGAATCCAAATTGACCCACATAGGTAACAAATCCAATTTCCTTCACTTTCCATAGTATTTTTCACATTTTTTAATGTGTTTTTTATAGGGGTGTTAATTGGACGGGTTGAGTTAAATTTGGGCAAATCAAAATGAATCAAGATAATAAATGGGTCAAGACTCAATCCCACCCAACCCAAATTTGTTTGGGCCAAAAGGGGTTGAGTCCAAATGGGTTAGGTAACGGGTCATAATTCAACCCGCTCAATTTTTACTAAGTTTTAATAGCTTTATTTGCTATTTTATATGATTTTAGTACTTAATAAATTTTTTTTCTTTATTATAACTATATATAACATATATATATATATATATATATATATATATATATAAATGTTTTTAATAATATTTTGACAAAATGTCTCAAAATCAATTTGGACTACATAACAATCCAATTTTTAATGGATTGAAATGAATTGGGTTGATATAGACTGAGTTAATAAATGGACGGGACAATAATCAACTCAAACCAAAATGAGTTGGATCTAATTGAACGGGTTGAACTTGATTTTGCCACCCCTACATTTTGAGAATCAAAGAATCCGTTTCCTTGTTAATTCTATCACTATATTAGCAGACTAGCAGTAACCTCTATTTGTCTTTACATGTGCATAGATTAGATCTCCCTTGTCATCCCTTAAATAGAAGCCATAGGTACTTAATCATGATTTTTTTTTTGGATTTGCTCCATCATTGTTAGCCTTGATTATTCTCACCCTGTGCTTCTTTCACTTGACTAGGCAGTGCAGCCTAGATTTGTATTTATTCATGTATTGTACAATTATTGTCCACTCAATTGGTACTGATGATAACCAAGGTTAATTTACTTTTATCAATTGATTTATAGTCAATTTTAGGGGTGTCAAAAAGAATACGAAAAACTGATCAAATCGATCGAATCTAATTGAATTGAACTGAATCTAATCGGATCGAACTGATTTATGTCATTCTTTCAATAAAATCGTGGACTTTTATTTATCTGTATAACTATTTTGAACAATTGAAATGGTCTTTTTAATATATGAAAAAATCAAAAAAAATCTGAACTGAACAGAATAACCTTACGTGTGTATGTAAATATATTTTATACATTAACAATGTGTTGAATTTAATATATAAATACATTTTATAACATTTTTCAAATATAAATATAACCTAGGTTCTAGGCCTCTAGTGATTGGACGACTTTGGGTCTATGCTCTTTAACTAGCCTTTAATTAATAAGGTTTAAAATTAAAAGATACTATAGATACTCTATTAAACAATACAACGAAATCTATGCAATCATTCCTATTAAATGTTTAAGATCAAACAATTTGGCAACAAGATTTTACATTTTTGACTTCTTGGTGAAGAATTGAAGTGCTTCTTCAAGAACATATTTGTGAAATAATTTTTTAAAGAATAATATATTTTGAGGTGATATTATAAAACTAAGAAAATCCGAAAATTAACTGAACCGTACTGATACCGATATGATTGGGATGATTTTTAAAAATCTAATTTTAATTTGGTTATACATTGTAAAATACCAAAAAAATTGAGATGCTATAAATTTTTAAAAATAATCGACTAAACCGTCCCGTTGACTCCCTTAGTCAGTTTCACCTAGTAGACCATCCTTTCATAAGGGATGGCCTTGAATATTATCTGAAGTTTTGGAGATGGAATTATGAAAAAAACTATATAATTAGATATACTATTATGACCTATACTTTCATAATATAACTTATCTTACCACTAATTAAGAGTTTTCTACGAATCTTACACTTAGATACGTGTATTTTTGCTATTAGATACACAAAAATAGGGGAAGAGGCGAGCGAAATGGGAGAGAGAGGCAATCTAGATTCGTATGTATCCCAGATAGATGTGAATCATACTAGATACACTGGATATATGTATTTGTATGTATCTGGAGAGATTCACACGTATTTAAGATACCAAATACATGGGATGTATCTGGGATACCAGATACAAAGGAAAAAGACCAACGAGATGAGGAAGAGGTGAGGGAGGCAATCGAGATTTGTTATGTATTCTAGATATATGTGAATTCACTTGGATACAATGTATCTAGAACAAATTAAACTTAAATTTGACCCCCATGTATCCGAGATACATATATCTGGACGTATCTGGAGGCACCACAATCTGATAAAATTTGTAATATTGCAAACTAGTGTATCTAAGTAATTAACTCCTAAACTAGTGAAATATACGTAAGTTCCCTTGAATTATTGTCCAACACTTTGGGATAACTTGTTGCAGTTGCAAACCTTCAAGGTGTAAACCAACCTTTCCTTTCTCCTTTCATCATTCATCTCTTTTTTTGAATATTTAAAATAAATGATTATGTTAATTAAGAGTATGTAACTTTTGTTGGTTTTAAGTAGACCAGGGTTGTTTATGAATTGGTTTTTCTCTATAAATCAAATTAAAATAATTAAATTGATTTTTCATTGCGCGGGATCTTTTTGATTCTTTTCAAATTTTTAAAAAGACATTTTTTTAACCATATACATAAATTGAAACATTTATTAGATTCAATAAAGTAAATAAAGTAGTTAATAATTTTGATTAAGAATAATTATCTCAGATTACTTTAATTGTGAAAATTTTATGAGTAATATTCATAAACAAAAATTAATACACATTTATCGATTGCCAAATAATGAATTGTTGATAACAAGATCTTATTAAAACTACCAATCATAATAACGAAAACTTTCATGGGAAGAATATTGAACTCCCTTAACTATCGTGACCAAGAAGGGAACTTTTATGGATACTGGCGAAGGTCCATGGGTTATGGACCATTTATGTTTGCCAAGTTTTTTGCTTAGGCCCAAAATGTGATGATCCTTGGAGCTTATATATTGGAAGAGTTGACTTTAGTCGACATTCAAAGAATCTGTTGTCGTATAAGATTTCCGCCAGTTCCATTAACTCCAAAATGCCCATTTTGAATTAGTAGCATTGATTGGTGGGATCCCACGGTTTTCGGTGTGAGGTTGGACGGTTATGCGAGATGTTGGAAAGTTTAGCAAAGGGTTGACTTCGGTCAACATTCTTGATAAATGGGCTTGGATGAGATTTTTGTCAGCTTTGTTAGCTCCAGAACATTGAGTTTGGTCTAGAAGGACCTTTTGTTCGAATCTCAAGGTGATCAGTACGATTTTGTGGTGTTTTGTGAAATGCTTATTTTGGTTATTTTTGTGTGAGTGTTGATCTTGGTCAACATTTCATTGAGATGACCTTTTTTTTGTTGTTTTGTCAATTTCATTGAGTTTGGAATGTCAATTTTGGTGGAGTAGCATAATTTATTTACGTGCATGGGGTTCCAAGCGAATCCCAAACTTCCGTCAGGGAATTTTCTCAACTTCAAGTTGAGATGATGCAGCCTTTGCTGGTGCACCCAGCATTGCTCTTCGATTTCGCGCGCTTGGAGCCGCATTCGCGAAGGCCAATGAAAATGGCATTCGTGATTGCAAGCTTGGCACTGCGATTGCAAGGCCAACTTCCCTGGTCATCACGATTGTGAGCCATGACCATTACGATCGTGATGAAAGGTTTGTGGATCCGATCAAAGATTGATCATCACGACCGTGATCCTATGGGCCCCACAATTGTGATGTGTAAGTGATTGATAGTTATATGTAGTTTCAACAGTTTCAGCACTCATCTCTCACTTGTTTCTCCAACTCTAGAAACCTTGTGAGCGCAAATTTAAGGGGGGGGGGGGGGGGGGGAGGGGGGTCAGTGGATATTGCTGAAAGTTGTTGGTATTGGATTGGATTTTTATTCTCACGTTTAACCGGTAAGTTTCCTTTGAATTTATTTTTTTCGATTTTTTTTGGGTCTCATAGAGCTTATTTGGTGTGGGCTGTTTTGAGGCATCTTAGAGTTAGGATTGTGTCCATTTTTGGGGCACAAGTTCCTTGAGCTGGTTAGGATCCATTGACGGAGTCAATTTCGTAATTCCTTGCACAAGTTCCACGGTGCAATTTTGACCCGAGCTTGATTGATGTTGTAACAACCCAAAAATTTCTAATCTAAGACCTGAACCATTCTTCATTTATGTATAAGATCGTATCAGGTGACTCTTAAATTGTGCTTAGGTGTTAAGGTCAATTATTTAATGTGAGAATAAATTTGGAGATGAATTAAGGTCACAAGAATCCCCTAGCACAAAGTTGAGTTGAAAGCTTCCTTACCGATTGAGTTTTGATATAAGATTCTACTTGAGTAAACTTCAAACAACCATATCTCTTAGAATATTAGAGGTTACATGGCACATAAACTATCAAATTAAAGGTACTTGAGTCTTCTTTCCAACGCCACCAAATTTGCATCAATTGGAAATTAGAGTAAAAAGTTATGCTCATTTTACTGGACACTATCTTGCCACGCAACGGTTGCGCGGCCGAGGCATTTTCCGCATGGGCTTGCGCTGTGGCACTAACTATTGCCTTCCTGCTTGCCTGAGGCGTTTTCAACGCGGGCGTTTGGGTCTTTTAAACCCCCCCCCCCCCCCGTCTCCAAAGACGTAGTTTGCCTCCCTAGTTCATAAATATACCCTAGAAAGATAAGTATTCAAGAAGCTACATTCCTCCAAAGTTCATCCATCGTTCAAGGTAAGATTTGACCATAGAATTTTATAATTTCTTCATCTAAACACCAATAAATATCTTTTACTCATGTAATCAATAGGTTTTCAAGAAATCCACCTCTAAGGTTCAAGAAACAAATTCTTGCCATCTTTTCATCCAAAGATCTCACCTTTCTCAAGAATTTGGAGCGTATAAGGTATGTAAGGGCATTCATAGTGTTGAACTAGTTGTTTCTCACACCCTACATATTAATTCAGTCAGTAGCAAGTTGAATCTAGGGTTCTACCCTCAGTATTATGAAATTCTTGATATGAGTTATGTTCTTGTTCTGAATTTTAAATTCATATATTAAGAGATTGCAATATTATGTGCATTGATATCCTTGAGTTGTTATTCGTGCTTATATTTCACATGAACCCTAGTTGATGAGATTTTTATTGAAATCCTTTGTGCCTTTATTTTCATACATTGATTTTGGAATTTTAAAGTCAAGAGTATTTTTAAAGTATCTTTTGAGAAGAGTTTAAGGGAAAACAAATGGTTCCAAAAGTACTATTTTCAACAGTCTTCAAAAGCTTTTCAGCCAGAAAAAGAGAAGTTCAGTTACCCCTTAAAGAAGGTATTATTTTTCACATTGAAAAGAGAGTATTATTTTTCAGAAAAGTATAAAGTGTTTTCAGAAAGATTGAGTACAGTTCAGTTACCTCTTAAAAATACCCTTTGAGTATTTTATATGAGCATACAAATATATATTTTGTGAGTAGTATTTAGCACTGATATGGGGAATAGTTGAGACAACTCATAGCCCCCATAAACTATGTAGCCATCGTAGATAGGATCGTACCGCAAGATGGGTGACTCCTCACCTGCCTCAAGAAGGCTTTTTAGTGGATCCATCAGTTCAGTTGTGTTTTATACTCTGGCAAGGTATAGGTCGGCTTTGACAACGTGAGGAAGACGTTGTATCATCATGAGGCTTATAATGATGGTTGCCGGTTAGAGAAACTCCAACAATGTGTGTGTATGTGTGTATATATATATATTTCAGTTCAACATTTACTTTTATTGCATCCATACAGTAAGAACATTAAATTATTTCATCGTGACTTGTGCTATTCCTCAGTTGAGCTACTTTCAGTTCAGCTATTTTTTTTTTTAGCCCTATTATATACCCGTACATTCAACGAACTGATGACATTCGACCTGCATCTTTTTGTGATGCAGATTCAGGTACTTAGGATCTTCAACAGGTGTTCCGTGGAGATCACATTATCCGTTTGTCAGCTTTTGGTGAGACTTTCTTCCTTTCGGAGGACTCCAGTTTTATGGTTTGTTAGTAGTAGCATTTTGAGGTGTCGTGGGTCTTGTCTCGACACCTATATTTATACAGTGGAGGCTTCATAGATAGACAGTCTTTGTCAGTCTTGCAGTATTCAGTTTCAGATATTTTATTTAAAACTTTATGTTTGATACTCATTATTTTCAGTTAACTTTAAGATTTAATAAGTTGTTTTTAAATACTCCTTCATTTTTTATGCTTGTGTATGCTTGAGTTAGTGTTTCGCTTGTAGTCAGCCAGGATGAGGGTTCACTTTGGGACTAACAATGGTTCTCAAGTGTCGGCCACATCAAAGGTGTAGGTTCGGGTCGTGACAAACTTGGTATCAAGGCGCATAGTTCAAGTGTCCTAAGGTGTCTAGGAAATTGTGTCAGTAAGATCTTATTTATGGTTGTGAGGACCCCACTTCTGTAAATGAGGGACTATGGATATTTAAGAAAAGTTTCACTTCTTTCATACTCTAAATCATGTAATAGAATTGTCCCATAAAAAAATCTTGTTCAGACTCGTGCATTTCTCAAATCCATTAGACTACCCCTCATACTCAAGGTGGTTAAAATAGCAAAGCCCAGATCCTTATCGATGAGTTATTCTTAGATAAAGTCTTCAGAAAGTAGAAGAGATTGCACGTGAGAAGATTGTTAGTGTGCATCAAGTGTATTGATTTGAAAGAATGCACCCTTATTCATATAAATCGTGCATTCGAGCCAAAGTGAGATGTACTCCCAGACTCTCTTTTCTCTAAACCTTGTTTCAGGTGATACCCTTTAAGTGGGAAGTCTATTTTAGAATACTTAGTTAGTATCTTCACCCAAATAATAGTGTGAGTTGCAATATTATGAGCCACTAATATGAGAAGTACCTAGAGTTAGAAGTATGCATTTAGGAGTGTAGTAACCTAAGAATGGGGTTAGTTATTGAGTAAAGTATGTAGTTATAGTCATTTACCTAGTATGTAATTAGTGAGGAGATTTTCTCCTTTATGTGTAGGCTAAGGAGTGATAATTTTGTTTGGATTTCATGATAAAAAGTAGAGGAATAGTTACTAGTCAGGATGAGTTAGAGTATACTTTAACCAAAAGGGAGTTTATGTCGATATGCCAATGCGTTAGTGAAGACCAAGTATGGGTGTTGAATAGAAGAGCAGAGTATTCATGAGGTGATAGATCTAAGCTAGACTTATGGTTTTTTAGAGAGAGCCCCCATGATATTCAGAGGGTTATAAAACTAATTTTCAATGTTGTATAGTGAATGGGTAAATAGTACTTAAGTTGTGAAAGGGAATGTGACGGTAAAGTGTAAGAATGTAGACTGAGAGATAAAAATTGACTACTTGTCATGAGGTCTTAGTGAACGAGTGTTTCTTGATTTTATCTAGTAGTCATAAATTAGTATAGTATGTGAGTAATTATATGATATTCGTGTTTAGTACTAGACAATAAACTTAAATTTGAGATGAGTTTCGTGACAAAAAAAAAGATGGTAACACGAGGGTGATGATGTTAGTTTTGAGATCTGATTTAGTAGGTCTGACATAAAGTAGGTGAGGAATTAAGGTGTTAGTTTGTAATGAATGTGAGTGGTACAAGTGTGGTATTATGACCCTTCGATGAGGGTAATGAAGTGTGGCTAAGTCATTAGATTAACAAGAGTATTACAAAGTGTACCTGAGATTGTACGCCTAGATAGTATATTTGAGCTATCAATGTGGGCTAGACTGATGTAAGCATTAATTCTTACCCTTAAGAGTTTGGTCTAAGGGATCATATATAACCAATGATGAGCCTCTTAAATATAGTTCAAGTTTCCTCCCGTTAGCTAGATATGAACTTAAAAGGACGATATTAGTGGACTAAGAAGGAGAAGTTAGACTATTAAGAGCTAGTAAGCGGATTTATAAGACAATGCAGGTAACGATTACAGAAAGACTTGTATAGAAGTAGGAAGATGTTAAGAGAAACACCTTTGAAAGAAATCCTAGAAGGAATCTTATTATTTTCACATGGAGAGTTCCGTAGACATGAAATTAATATTTTCCTGAGCATTAGAGTAAATCGAATATAGACTAGTTTAGAAAAAAATGGAATAGATTCATATTTAAAGTATCAGCTTTAGACCTAAGGGGGAGATAATAATATGAGAAACCAAGTCAAGTGTTGAGAATCAGATAGTGATGTGTTCAGAAAAATTTAAAGTGATATATCGATCCATTCATAATCTAGCGTATTCCTCAAAGTTCAGTCATTACAATATCATGTTGATGTCTATAATATCATAATCATGTTAATGACCTATGCTCATACATTTGAGACAGATTCACATTTATGTTTAGTTCCCAGGATGAAGGGTAAAGACTTTAGCCTATTGATCTCAACTTACTCCATAGAATTATGGATATCAACCTCATGATAGAACCTATTCAGATAAGCACGCATGTCTCATAGTATGCCCAGTCTCACAAATTCAGGACTTACTCTCAATGGCTAGCAACAAAATGTTATGTCATGCATATTCTTGTATCATATTTCTCAAATGAATCGTGCTTATGCTCTTTCTCCTTAAAGCTCTTTTAGTGATTTTTTTTTAGTTTTGAGAGTGATGTTGTTGATAATAGTTGTGTGATGATAGATAGGATATGGTTGATATTTATTATTCTAATAGTGGTGGTGTACTTATTCCATCTAAGGTTATAAATGTGGAGGAAGAAGGAGATGAGGTTTTATGATGAATAATAGTTTGATGAGAGTAGTTAGTCAATTTCATGGTAGTAATGCGTGGAATTTCAGCTGGTAGAGATAATAGGAAGGTGGGAAAAGCTGAGAGGTGTTGGTTACCTAGAATCCCATGAAATGGGTATAGTAATAAGCTTGAATGTGTTGTTGAAAGTAAGTGGATGATTGCATTATGCTACTAATGAATTCTTGATTAGAACTTGAGGTCTATTGAATAAGGTGGTAAGAAGAAGTAGTATTCTTGGAATGAAAGTGCCGATATGTATAAATCATGATAACGTGATTAGATTAGTATGATCATCTTATGTGTAGCACCTTGTGATTTAGAGTTAGGCTTGAACACAATATGGTAAGAGCGAGCATGCAATTAGACTTAGATCTGGTAAGAGTAGTCATATACCTTTGTAGGAGTTATGAGTTGTTGCTAATATAGTATAGTATTCAGAAAGGAGGGCATGGTTCAGAGGTGTTGCAAGGAATGAAAGTTAGCAGTCGTATCGTTTAAGGCACAATACTCCTATCCTATTCTTACTTCATACCCAAATACCCTTGTTTCATGTCATAAAGTTTCATATAGAGCGTGACTTCGTTCAAATTCATATTGTTCGTGACTTATGTACTCTAGTTCAGTTTCAAAATAGTCAGTACGAATAAGTTCCGCCTATGTTAGTAGGCAAGTTTAGAAGTAAAAAAATATAGTAAGAGTAACTCATTTCCCTTCCATGCTCAGTTTAACAATCATTGGATGAAGAATAATCCCCGAGGGGAGATATTATAACACCCCAAAAATTTCTAATCTAAGACTTGAATCATTCTTTATTTATGTATAAGATCATATCATGTAACTTTTAAATTGTACTTAGTTGTTAAGATCAATTATTTAGTGTGAGAATAAATTTGGAGAGGAATTAAGGTCACAAGAATCCCCTAGCACAAAGTTGAGTTGAAAGCTTCCTTACCGATTAAGTTGTGATATAAGATTCTACTTGATTCAACTTCAAACCACCATATTTCTTAGAATATGAAGATTTACGTGGCCCATAACCTATCAAATTAAAGGTATTTGAGTCTTCTTTCTAGCGCCACCAAGTTTGCATCAATTGTAGTTCAGAGTAAGAAGTTATACTCATTTTACTGGAAACTATCTTACCACGCACTTGCCACGTGCCGGCCGCTCGACTGAGGCATTTTCTGCGCGGGCGCACACCGAGGAAGAAACTATTGCCTTTCTGCGTTGTTGTCTCCACGCTTGAGGCATTTTTTGCGCTGTCTTCTGGGTCTTTTAAAAAACCCTCAAAGATGTAGTTTACCTCCCTAGTTCATAAATTTAACCTAGAAAGATAAGCTTTCAAGAAACTACCTTCCTAAAAGGTTCATCCATCGTTCAAGGTAAGATTTGACCATAGAATTTCATATTTTCTTCATCTAAACACCAATTAATATATTATACTCATAGAATTCATAGGTTTTCAAGAAAATCCACCTCTAAGGTTCAAGAAACAAATTTTTGCTATCTTTTCATCCAAAGATCTCATCATTCTCAAGAATTTGGAACGTATGGTATGTAAGGTCATTCATAGTGTTGGACTAGTTCTCCCTCATACCCTACATCTCAATTCAGTCAGTAGCAAGTTGAATCTAGGATTCTACCCTCAATTTTATGAAATTCTTGATATGAGTTATGTTCTTGTTCTGAATTCTAAATTCTTATATTATGAGATTGTAATATTATGTGCATTGATATCCTTGAGTTGTTGTTCGTGCTTATATTTCACATGAACTCTAGTGGATGATTTTTTTATTAAAATCCTTTGTGCATTTATTTTCATGAATTGGTTTTAGAATCTTAAAGTGAGTTCAAGAGTATTTTTTAAGTATCTTTTGAGAAGAGTTTAAGGGAACACAAATGGTTCCGAAAGTACTATTTTCGCATTGAGAAAAGAACTACTATTTTAAAGAAGAGCATAAGCAGTTTTTAATAGAATTTCAGCCAGATAAAGAGAAGTTTAGTTACCCTTAAAGAAGGTATTATTTTTCACATTGAAAAGAGAGTACTATTTTCAGAAAAGTATAAAAAGTTTTTCAGAGTATTTTTGAAAGATTGAGTACAGTTCAGTTTCCTCTTAAAGAGACCCTTTTGAGTAATTATCTCAACCAGTGAGTATTTTACATGAGCATACAAATATATATTTTTGGAGTAGTATTGAACACTGATATGGGGAAGAGTTCAAACAACTCACCTCCCCTATAAACTATGTAGCCAGCGTAGATATGATCATACCGCAAGATGGGCGATTCCTCCCTACCTCAAGAAGGCTTTTTAGAGTATCCATCAATTCAGTTACGTTCTATACTCCAATAAGGTATATGAAGGCTTTGACAATGTAAGTAAGATGTTGTTAGTTATAGAAACTCCCTAGTAATGTGTGTGTGTGTATATATATATATATAAGTTCAACATTTACTTTTATTGTATCCATACTGTAAGAGAATTAAATGACTTTCATCATGACTTATGCTATTTTTCAGTTGAGCTACTTCCAGCCTTTTAGTTAAATTATTTATTTTATTCAACCATATTACATAGTCGTGCATTCAACGTACTGATGACATTTAACCTGCATCATTTTGTTATGCAGATTCAGGTACTTAGGATGTTCAACATGCATTCTATTTAGATTACATCATCTATTTGTCGGCTAGTGAGTCCTCCTTGATTTTGGAGGACTCTAGTTTTATGATTTGTTAGTAGTAGCCTTTTGAGGTATTGCAGGTCTTGTCTCAACACCTATCTTTATATAGTAGAGGCTTTATAGATAGACAATCTTGGTAAGTCTTGCACTATTTAAATATTTTATTTAAAACTTATGTTTAATACTAGTATTTTCAGATAACTTTAAGATTTAATAAGTTGTTTTTAAATAATTCTTCAGTTTTGATGCTTGTGTATGCTTGAGTTAGTGTTTCGCTTGTATTCAGCTAGGATGATGGTACGCTTGGGGACTATCAATGGTTCTCAAGTTTCGGTAACGTCTAGGGGTGTAGGCTCGGGTCGTGACATTTGCAATCTAGGTGTCAAATTGATTGTATTGACATCGATATCACTCTTTTGATAGCGTGACAACAATTCGAGGCTCTTCAAAAAGGAAAAGCACTCGAGTAGAGGTTTGGGTGTGGTTTTGACTATGAGGTATGTTACGGTCTCTTCTTTTAGCTAGACTTAGCTTAGTTAGTTTCTATATAACATGAGTTGGATGATCGTTAAGAGGGTGTAGGGTGAGGATTTAAGCTTATATGATCCTTAGTTTCATTTTGGTAATTTTTGGGATATTATTCTAGTATTTTAGATGTAAAGCCTTAGATTTGGATTAGCCTTAGTCTTGGCTGATGAAATACGATCCTTGAATTCTTCTAGGACTTTAAAATTAAGATTCATACACATTGGTTATTTTAGTGTGGTTATGTGCCTTTTTCAATTATTGTCAAGTTTTTAGGGGTGGTTGGAGTGATGGACAAGGGGAGTTAATCCCGCGATAAATTTTGAGTATACTTTTGTAATGACCCTCGGGGTCAATTTTGTGTTATTGCCTTTTTTCATCATTTACAACATTTCTATAGTGACCCCAAGTCATTTATGACTTGCTTGGACTGACAACTCAGTCACCTGGTCGTTCATTTGGATTATGTGTAAGTTTGTGTTTTGGAGCTTTCAAAACTTGAATGGTTGACTTCGGTCAAGAGTTCAGGATAATGACCTCAAAATGCAATTTTGACGGCTCTGTTAGCTACAGAATGTTGAGTTTGGTCTTGGAGGACCTTCAGAGAAGTTTCGACATCTCCAATGAGTTTTAAATACCAAATTTGGTGGGATAACATATCTATTTTGCGTGCACATAATTCTGAACAAACCTCAATCACTCTATCATGGATTTGAAAGTTGGGACAAACCAATTGATGTGCATCAACTTGTACAACCTAAAATCCTTCTTCGTGTTTGTGGACCCCCTAACCGTGTTTGCGATTACCAAGGGTATTGGTTTTTGCATTTGCGAGGTCTAGGCCGCATTTGCGAAGGCCTGGTTGATTGCCTTGCATGAATGCATGCATGTTGTTGCATCCGCGAAGGCCTGGGTAGACTGGCCTCCGCCTTCGCAGACCTCTCTTCTGCGATCGCGAAGAGTAATTTTTTGTTCTTTTAATTAAAGACCATACGCGAATACAACTTAGTTACAACATTTCAAATTTGAATATCTTGAGTTCTAGGAATCCAAATTGTGTGATTTCAATTGATAATTTCGGGGAAGTTTATGGCTACGTGTTGGAGTGTTCGGGGAAGTGTAGGGATGTCGTGTGGTGGTAATATTTGTCTCGATGGGGCTGCCTAAGATCTTTAATGGTGATTTGTATGTGATTTTGTTGCATGTTGTTGTTTGGGCTATTTCTAAAGTTGAATTGTGTCCTATTTTAGGATACAAGTTTAGTAAACTCAATCGAAGTACCTTTTGACAGATTACATTTTGGAATTTTCGGCGCAGGTTCCACATTCTCATTGTTTACTCAATTTTGGCTCTATCCAGTTGTAGTATGTTCGGTGTCTAAATATCCGTATTGATTTTGTGGTTATCTTTTTTATAGTGTGACAGTAATCGGAGGCCATTTAGAAGGGCAAAGCTCTAAAATTATGATTTTGGAGAGCGTGTGGTGTGTGTTGAGGTAGGCTATGGATTCACATTCTTTAGATTTTTCTTGAGAATATGAATTTATGTTGATTAGTTGGAATTTGTGTTGGGTTAGTAGTTGATTCATGTAAGTTTCTTAGAAACCATGTTCTCGGTTGTATTTAGGTTTTCGAGAGTGTTAGCATGTTTGTTTCCCTTTTTTGTGATCATCCTTACCTTGTGGTCTTCATGTATATTTGTTTATGACTATTTGGAAATTTGTTATTGGCCTTTGCCTAGGTGTAGGTTAGTGTTTGCCTTAGACTTATACTTTGGAGCTGATAGGCCTTAGAATTTTCTCTAACATTGTTTTGGATGACTTAGTTCCCTATAGACTGATGTAACAGACTTGGGTCTGATAACATGAGCGTTATCTAGGTGGTAACTCAGCTCCAATAACTTTTCATCCATAAGTCTATTTTTATTACGGCCCCGTTGATTTTCAATTGTGTTTTCGGGCTCCACTCAACGATGTAAGGTTGATTTGGGTTGGGATTGGAGTGTTTTGTTGGTAACCTTGCGGTGGAAGTTGATCCACGAGGTCCTTATGATGATGACTATGGCGTGAGATGATTTTTGGGCAGTTCGTATCGTCGCAAAAGGTTTGATCATACCACTTTTATCGTCGTAGATTCTAGGTCTGGACACTTGATATTCATCCGCAGTTTGAGTTTGGTCAAATTATACTCTATTGAGTTGATACCTAACGGCATGTTTATACAGGGTTATTTGGGTTTCCTATCCGTGGTTTGAGGTCTGGGCTATGCACTCTCATGTTCTGGATTCACTAGGTTCCATTCTTTTCGTTATAGTTCTTATGTGTACCCATCAACTTATGGGGGTTAGTTCGGGTTATTTACTTAATCTTGCGCACGAGTGCGCCTTCTAGGTTTATTGGGGTCCATATAGGTTTTAGTTAGTTAGTTTCTTTCTTCTCCGTTCTTTCCTAGACTCGTATGCATTCTTGTTAGTTTTCTGTAGTGTTACTTTCCCGCTTTTCATATTGTCTTTACTTTTCTAGCTTAGTCGGCCTTTGATGTGCATTTAGTACATGTTGTTTTGGTACACATACTATACTCTGCATCTATTTTTGTGATGTAGATACGAACACCAGTTATCAGTGCTGAGATCGAGCCAGTTAGAAGAGGACTCAAAGACGAAGGTGAGCACTTTGGCGTTCTGCATCATAATTGTCTCCTTTTGTATAGTTTGAGTAGTCTTTTGCATTTTGAGACAATTTTGTAAATTTTGGATCGACTTGTACTATTTTGTAGCAGCTTTGTACATATGACCACCAGGTTTTAGGTTGAATCTTTCGTTATATATAATGCCTCCGCTCTTTTCAATCATTTTATTAGTTAAATTATTTGTCTTATGCTTGTTGGTTATTATTTCTACCCTTACACTCATTACTAGTCGTTCTGGGTTGGCTTACCTAGTGATGGGTTATAGTAGGTACCATCATGACTCTAGTTTTCAAGTCATGACACCTTTAATCCCTTATTTGGTTGCAGAGCCCGGAAAAACTTATCCCAAGATTAATAATTAGTCATTGGATAAGTTATCCCTACCTTTGGGTGGAATAGTAATATCAAAATAACATATCTCGAGATAAAATAGATAAAATGACAAATGTATCCCTTTAAACTCATTTTCTACATCATTTTTCACATTCATGTATTCACATTATTTTAATACCATGTTTAATAACATTTACAACTTCCACTACTTTTTATTTCTATGATTATTCTACATATTTTTTCATTAAAAATACACTATATAAGTATTTTTTCTATTTATGTATTTATTTGACTAATTCTTATGTTTATTTATATTTTAATTTTTCTACTACTGAATTGCATATTTTTAATCATATATTCTTTTAGCCACTTGAAATTTTGTATTTTTATATCAATTAAAATGAGAGAAAAATGAAATGATGTAGTACTGAATACAAGAAATAACTAATCACATCATAACATGTATTCAAACCAAACAACCCCTTAGTATAATATTATTGTGACCGTGGGCCTAAGGCCTTGAACTGGCTGGGGTTCCAAGTTAATACGGCTTCACTGTGAAGGGTATTAACCATATTGGTTGTGAAATATGAAGTGTTGTGGCTTGTTTGACTATGATTTGTGTGCATCCATGTGCATGACACTTGCATTTGAATGTGAGTAGAGATATAGGTGAGGGAATGTGTAAAGCCCTGCAACTTGTAAGCAAAGATTCGTTCAATCCTCCATATGTGTATAGGCCTGAACCTGAATATTTCTATGTTGTAAACATATTTTAATGTACTTTACTAAGTGTAGTAAGTGTATACGATGTGTTTTAGGGTCGTAAGGTACCTTAAACACCAAGCTAAATTCAAAGTATTCCTACCGGTTAGGTTTTCACATGAGTTCATATTAAGGTCAAATTAAAAAAAACTATATCTCTTAGAATATAAAAAGTTAGGTGGCCTATAACCTACCAAATTAAATGTCTATGAGTCTTCTTTCCAACTCCACTAAGTTAGCATCAATCAGAGTTCGAAGTAAAAAGTTATGGTTGGTTTTACTGAAACATGTCCGGATTGAGAAATTCGGTGAGGATACTTGTCCATTCGGCGACTCGCCGAATGGTAATTTGGTGAATCGCCAACTTACCTCGCCAAAATGTACCGAAAACCTTCAATATCTGAATATTTTGGCGATCTAAAGCCCCATTTGGTGATCCACCGAATATTTCGGTGAGGGGACCTCCAAATTATCGATTTGACCGACGGAATTCATTAAAAGGTCATTTTATTTGATTTTTATGATCATCTTATGTTCCGAGAAGGGCATTATTGAATTTTTATACTCAATTAGCATCCCTAAGTCCATCTTATAATCTAATAACATCATTATACGTATAGTAACTCTCAAAATTTCTAATTTTATTTCTTTAAAAAAAAAACAAGAACACCAAGATAGGAATTTCTCCAATTTTGCAAGATCTTAAGGCTCTAAATTCAAGATTCTCTTCACGAATTCTAAGGTTTTCAATCCAACATTTATTTTCCACACTTCATCTCCTAGAAAACAATATATAAAAGGATTTCTCAAGTTTATGCTATAAGGTTCTAGGCACCAAAACAAGTTCTTCCTTCTAAGTCTCATTTTCTCAGGTATGTAAGGCTTCAATGAGAGTATTCCTTACGCTCTCATGCCTAAATTATTTTGATTCTTAAAAATTTCACAAGATTATTAAAAGTAAAGTTAGGGATTTTATGAAATTATGATCTTTCTTCAATAAGCTATATTTTCATTATTTCACTTTGATTTTGAAACCTGATGGTACTGATTTTGCATGATTTTTATGGTTATTCAAAACCTTATGGATTTTAAGCATAAAAACAAGAATTACAACCTAAATATATGTTATTTTAAGATATGACTTTTGAGCATAGCCTCATATATGATTCAAGATGATAAGGCTTTCATACCTATGAACATGATATGAATTACAACCTAAATACATGTTATTTTAAGATATGATTTTTGAGTTGAGACTCATATATGACTCAAGATGATAAGTGGTTTTCATACCTTTGAGAATTATATGAATTTATGTTGTTTTCGGAGTACTATATAGAACCCAGAGGTTGTAAATTAGAAAACTCAAGTCCCATTACTACGCGTCAATGTAGGATTATGTTTCACCGCATTGTTGGTTGACATTTTCGCCTTGAGAGGCTCAGATTAGTAGATCTACATATATATAATATTGTTTTATACTCTAGCAAGGTATAGGGAAGCCCTCTCAATTAGGTTAGTTGTTGGACATAATGAACTCACATGGTGTATGTCGGTTATAAGAAACACCCCAATTGATGCATCTCTTACGGTATTCCCTTAACTTCATTTGAGGTATATTGAGTATGCTATTTTACATTATGATTATGCAAGTCTGCTGATTTAAACTCGGGTTTCTGTATATGCTTTTAAAAAAAGGTCTTAAAACGGGTATTTATGTATGGGTTTCAATTGCTTCTCTTTAGTCCATTTATTATGATTATGACTCTACTTTTTAGAACCTTATTCCATTGTTCCTCTTTATGTTACTTTATATGAGTATGTTGGTGCCCTTACAAACTCAGTATATTCCATGTACTGACGCATACTTTTCTTTACGCTGCATTCTTTTATGATGTAGACTTTAGGCTCGTACTCATACTCGTGGCTAGTAAGGTTACAACATTTCCAGTTAGCACTTGATGAGCCCTCCTCATTTGGGGACTCCACTAATTTAGGATATTAG
Organism: Solanum piurae; assembly: GCA_029582685.1. NCBI lineage: Eukaryota > Viridiplantae > Streptophyta > Magnoliopsida > Solanales > Solanaceae > Solanum > Solanum piurae. The sequence goes on along the minus strand of JAJOOO010004794.1, from coordinate 13,471 downwards.
ACTTTCCTTCATGTTGTCTTTGATTTTGAGGTAGTTGGGGGCATGTCCCGCCAGACTTATACTTTCAATCGAACTAGTAGAGGCTTATTTCAGACAATAGAAATGTGGTTTCATGGATTTTTTTAATTTATGTTATTAGTCATGCATTTTATCTTCTTCTTAGTTCTTTATTTTATGCTTTGATATGTATGTCAAGTATTAGATTGGGGTCACTCATGGTTCTAGGTATCGTGTCCCGGCTGGGCTATAAACTCATATTGTGACAAATTTCATATCAGAGTACTAGGTTCAAGTGTCCTAGAATTCCCGAAAAGCAACATCTAGTAGAGTCCTTTTTATGGGTGTGAAGCGCGCCAAACTTATAAGGGGGAGGCTACGTGATGTTTAGGAAATTTCTTCCCTTCTTACATACTCTGGATCGTGCAATAGAGCTATCCCCTAAGAAACACATGCAAATTCATGTTTTGTTCTAATTCCTCTAACTATTACTCAGCTTCGAGGTGATATAAGTAGTAAAACTCAATTCCTAATAATAAGATATTCTCAGATAGAACTATCAACATTTCAAAGACCGTGCCAAAGGCTTGAGAGGAGTCCATTAATGTGATTTAGCCCTTTAATTTGAAATCTTATGTCCTTATTTATGTAAATCGTGTTGTTGAGCCAAAATATGATATACATTCAGATTTTTTTATAATTCTTCGTTACATAGAGCATTCAAGAAATACAAAAGTATGTGTCCAGATGAATCTGATTGTTTTGGGTCTTTTATGAGTCAAGAAATTCGTTTAGGGTTTTCCTAAGGGTAAAATGACAAAACGATCCTTTTAGTATTTTTGAGTCAAGAAATTCGTTTGAGGTTTTCCTAAGGGTAAAACGACAAAACGATCTTTTTAGTATTTTTCCCATCAGTTAAATCATACTACAATGTATCAGTTTAGTAAAATCATCATAACTCTCTACTTCGAACTCCGAATGACTCAAACTTAGTGGCGTTGAAAAGAAGACCCAAATACCTTTAATTTGATAGTTATGGGTCACCTAAATTTTCATATTCTAAAAGATATGGGTATTTGAACTTGACCCAAGTAGAATCTTATATCAAAACTTAATCGGTAAGGAAACTTTCAACTCAACTTGTGTTAGGGGATTCTTGTGACCTTAATTCATCTCCAAATTTATTCTCACACTAAAGAATTGATCTTAACACCTAAACACAATTTAAGAATTACCCGATACAACCTTATACGCAAATGAAGAATGGTTCGGGCCTTATCTTAGAAATTTTGGGGTGTTACAAAAGAGTTACTGTTTTCCCTCTTTTGTACTGTCTATGTATTTGGTATTTTGATTAGCTATAATTGTTGTATATAGTTTCTTTCTATACTTAGATGCTCTTATACCGGTGACACGAGGTCCAGGGTTGGTTCTTGTATATAGTTTTGTCTTTCTTGGTCACTTTCCTGCCCTTTCTCTATATTTTGTTTCGTTGTATGCCTATCTATGCTATGGACACCTCTTCTTTCTTATTATTACTCCTGCATAGTTATATGTTTGTTTAATTTAGGGATAAGGCACAAGTACCCCCTATACTATGATTGAAATCTCAGAGACATACCTTAACTAAACTAAGGTCCTACTATCCCCCCGAATTTTTTTTTTTGTAATTTTATACACCTTTTTGACTTACGTGGCATCCAAATATCTTCCACACGCATCAACTACGTTGAGTCAAGGAGTATTTCATGTAAGACAAAAGGTGTACAAAATTACAAACAAAAAAATGAGTTTGAGGGTAATAAGACCTAAGTTTAATTAAGACGTATCTCGGGGATTTCGGTCATAATCTAGGGGAATAGTTGTACCTTATCCCTTTAATTTATTGTTTGTGGTTGAAGTTTGACTTGCCTAGTAGGGGTTTATGGTAGGCGCTATTATAACCCAAATTTCGAATTGTGACACAAAAACAATACAAATAACTAATACAATATATACTACATAAAAAAAATTGTGTGTGTGCGCGCATGTGTGCGTGTGTGCGTGCGCGCGCATGTGTGCGCGTGTGCGTGCAAATTAAAATCAAATCAAATTTTGTCCATTTTTAATACTAAAAATCAAATCTAAGAAATATAAAAAAAATCCGATTTGGCTCGATATTTTTGTTTTCTCTCGAATACTCCTAGTTTTAAGGACCAAAACTACATACTTGAGTTAATTAAAAGTTAAATTTGCATATTTAAATAGTATAGGATCAAAATCATAATAACATCACAACTCATGGACCATTATTGCTAATTCCTCCTTTGCTAAGGCCACCTTGTGACCTAGTTCTCAACACATGGTCAAGCAAACAATTTCTTTTTGTCATATAAGTGCTAAGTTTTGCTTGTCCTAACTTCAAACACTCTATTTTGTAATCATCTTGACAACTAATTAGGCTTGCTTGTACATAAGTACTTATGTAGCTACTCGACTTCTCCACCCCTTGTTTTCCTTTTAGAATTTTGTTTCCCTATTTGTCCTTTGTTTGGTCCTCCCTCCATAGTTTTATCTAGTTCAACAAAATTTAAATTTACATTAAAAGGTTTCATGTTAAAGGTAAAATGGTCTTAATAATTGTGATTTTATATCTGGGATTAAATTTCAAACTTAAGATTTCTAATTAAAAATAAATATGTATTTTATCACTTTACCACATTTTTTTATTAGTTTGTTCCCTTTTTGTCACCATCCTTTTTCATAGTCTCAAATTGGTTCGTGTATTTACGTTTTTTCCTCTTTAACCTTCTTTTTTATTTTTTCTTCTTTGTTGTTGTAAACAATAAAAATAGGATGATAATTGCTTATATCGTATCTATCCCATAAACACATGAATATTAAATTAGGCCCTTTAAATGGTAATCAATTAACACTAGCATTTAATTACTAATAGAAAAAAATTGAGTTACAAGAGTTTATTAATTGTTTTCATTAATATATGTTTCTCCGTTATATGTGGAATTTTAATACCTTTTCACTAATTTTTCTTTTTTTCCCTTTCCTATTGATTTTAATCCTTTTAGTTTTCCATTATATACCCCTCTCAAGTTCAATTTCATGGTCCATCTTGTTATTTTATTTATTTATTTATTTATTTTTATTTAGCAATTCTATCTCTTTCCTTTTCTTTTTTCCTTTTTAAATCACTTTCAATGACTATTCTTTGCCATATTTCTTTCATGAATTTGATTTTGACTAACTCTAGAAATTTTGTAGTTAGAGTGTAAGCTAGTGAAGTATAGTGAGGGAAAAAATAGATTTTGAGTCTCTTTGTCAATTGTCAACTTTGATTAAATTTATTCTTATCCAACTTTCTTTAAATATAAATATCTAAGATTACATGAATCTTTAAACACTACTTAGAAGTATTTATAGCAAGATTTATTTATCATTTTTTTTATTTAGAGTTGAAAAACAAAGAGAAAAGAAGCATTTTTTTTCTTGTTCAAACAAAGATAGAAAAATGTCACCTTTTTCACTTGATTTCTTGTCAACAAAAAGATCAAATGTTCAGAGTTTTCTTCAATCAGTCACACCGGTTATCTCTTCAAAATCTCTACCAAAGGTGACTATCTTTTTTTTTATTATTATTTTAAATTTTTATTTATTTTTGTGTGAAAAATTATTTGTGCTTTAGTTTATGTTAGTCCATCATCCTCAATTTTTTAATTTTTGGGGATTTTGAAGCCATAGAGTCATTTAATTTATCAAGAATTCACAATTCTGTTCGTTTTCTTGAAAAAAAACGTATATATATAGAGTTGTTATCAATTTTAGCTTGAATCTGAACTTGTCGCAAGCTAATTCAGAAATGATTTCTTGAATTTTTTTTATTAGTTTCTTCTCTTGTGTCTGGTGAATTTTTCATTGCTACAATCTCTGGTCAACATCCTGGTACTTACCAAAGAACATCAACATTATTTATTTTCTAAACTTGTATAATTGTCTCAGATTTTTTATTTAATTATGGTCACAATCTCTTAAAGTTTTAAAAGAAATTCCAAAAATGATTCTTTGTTTTATGTCATTTGTTGAGGAGAAAGAAAAGGTTGGGATGTGACAGTGTGAACGTGTGGCATTTTTTATATAAAAAAATATAGGCTTTTTAAAATTGTGTTACGTTCCTTTCAATTTGTTTATAATATAGTATTGTTATAAAGAATTTCTTCATTTTCTTGACCATCACTATTTTTTCAATTCCTTGTAGTTTTAATGATATATATTTTTTTTGTTAATTTCTGGTTGTATCTCTTATTTCCTTCATTTTTGTTTGATTGTGTCAATTAACATTGTAGAGTAACATGGATGATCAAAATAGCACGTGGAATTCAAATGGTGATGAATACTTCACACTTAGAGATTTGTGGGATTGTTACGAAGAGTGGAGTGCATATGGTGTTGGTGCTCCCATTTATTTGAAAGATGATAATGAGAGTGTTATTCAATATTATGCTCCTTATTTATCAGCAATTCAAATTTACACCGTCAAATCAGCTTCCTCACTAATAAGGTATGAATGGAAATACATTTTTTTTCTTTTTCAAAAATAATCAAAATTATACAATCAAATTACCTTTTTTACTAATAAGGTATAAATGGAAATATATTTACTTTTCTTTTCCTGTTTATATTTAAGTAATGCAAATACAAAGGCTTGTTTTCATAAAAAGTCTAAAACTAGCTTTGTGCCTAATATCATCAATTTCTTCCTTTACTATATTTTGAAATTAATTTTTTTATTTTTAATCTTTAATTGATTAATTTATTAGGCAGAATAGTTAGGGAGATGATTGTACTTATTTTAGTTTGTCAATTCTGTCTCTATGCTATATGGAGTTTCATCCAAACACTAGAACCTATTCAAAACTAAAAGTTTGGACATCTTTGACTATTGACTTGACTTGACTTATATAATGTTTATTTTACTAAAGTAGAATAAAGTGTGTAATTACACACCCTTAAAAGTGAATAAATACAATAATTTACATTTTTAAAACACATTAAGTGATAAGGAGAAAAATAACAATAAGAAAGGAAAGGAATTAAAAAAAAAAAATAGTCAACTTTCATATGTCCCCTCACCCCTCTTTCAATCTTCTTCTTTGTGTCCACTCACCAAAATATAGAAAAGAGAAAAATGTAACTATCTGATTGATTTTCCCTTTCTCCTCCCTTCATTTTCTATCTTTTATTTTTATTATTTTTCACTATCATTAAATAATCACATAACAAGGAGATTAATAGGGAAGTACCCAAAGCTTTTTTTTTATAACAAAATACCTAAAATTAAACAAACAAAAACATTCAAAAAAATTCTAAGGTGGAAGAACATATAAAAAGGAGTGGAAGTAGATTTATTTGGTAATTGCGATGGGCCTTAGTGGGATTGTAGGTAAAAGGAAAAAAGAAAGAAAAACAGAAAATAGAGAGAGTATTAGTGTTCATAGTGAAAGTAGCCTTGAAAGAGGTTGAATTTTTTAAAAAGAAGGGGCAAGCAAGGGAGCTTCTTTGTATCCTCTTTCACTTCACTTTTTATTTTCTCTTTAAGAAGATAAATATATATATATAATAAGAACTTTTGATAGAAAGAATATCCTCTAGTGATGTTGCTTGTATATTCACTTTTTCATGGAGATATGTGATGATTTGGTTGTTGATACTACTAGCTTCACTCTTCAACAATGAATGTCATTTATACACAAGTTGTTAATCATGAAAACTTTAATATAGCTTCATAAGATGTTGAATGCAAATCTAGAGATCATGTGTTTCCACAAATTCTTCATTTTTGATGATATCAAACTCAGAGAAACTTCCTAAGTCTTCATATGTACTCTTGTAGCATCTTCAATCTTCATAAGCTCTTGATGCACCTCTTCTCACTTGATGATAGCTTCTATGTTGACAATCTTCTATTTAATAACAAAGTTCTTTAATTTGTTGTTTCAACACTTTTGGTTGGGAACAAGATATATATCCCAGGATTAATAATCCTAATTCCTAGGATTAGTTATCCTGAGATAACTTATCCCACCATGTATATGGGATACTTATCCAGCACTATGATATAAATGGTGGATAAGTTATCCCAAACATGACAATCAAACAAGACACCAAAATTTTATTCCATGACTATTTTTTTATCCCCGGATTATTTATTCTTATCCCTGATCACACGAAACGACCCCTTACAGTTTCATGTCGATATATACAACAAACTTACTTCACAAGATTTGTAAAATTATAGTAGTTCATCCTCGATCTCAAAAAGGTTTATAAGATTCTTGAGTTTATAGACATTAACAACTTTAGCCTCTTTCAATTTGTACAATAGCTAGGTTTTTACATAATAAACAAGAGTTGTGATCTTACTTAATCAGCTACATGACTAAACTTTCCTTCATTTGTAGTTTGTTAAATAGCTAGGTTTGAAAATCTATAATCATAATCTTATGTCTCTTCAAATATATATTCTCCCTTATGTTTCTTATCAAAAATATTCTTCAACTTCCACACAATAAACATGTTCTTAAAAACTTTATCCATTTGACTTTATAAAAAATAGTAGTGCTAGGTAAAGGTCTTTTGTGTCAATGTATATTTTCTACTCAAGAATTCATCAAGCCTAAATAGAAGATGTTTAGACACGTCCTTTTAACTCATAAAGACCATATCAAGTAGAAAATCACATTTTCTTGTACCCAGAGGCGGACCTACTTCTATAGATGATGGTGCATGTGCATCCGTTAACTTCAGAAAAACTCATGTGTAGAGAAACTGATAGAAATTAGGATATAATTAATCGTGCCTACATAAGAAACGTAGGAGTGTCATTGTGCTATTAGTAAAAGCTTGAGGAACCACCCGCAAGACCTGGGTTTGAATCCAACTTGAGCGCTATTTCACTAAGATAATATTGATGCACCCGAAGTTTTCAAATCCTGAGTTCGCCTCTAGTTGTACCTGACAGTTTTAGCTCTCTTTATTAAGAAAGAAGAGTTTCTAAACTTTGTTCCCTTGTCTCTCTTCAAAGAAATTATTGATACCTTTTTAATTCCCTATTTCCTCCTTACTATGTTTCTTTTCTGCTTTTCAAATATATATTTTTTTCTACCCGAAAAACACCAATAGTAAGATCTCTATTCCACACTTCTTGATTTAATTATTCACATCTTTTATCAAATCTGATTTAACAAGTCAGTTTCTTTATCAATTCTTCTTCTAATTTTTTATTTTTTTTACATATGTCTCACATCAACAAACTCCCTTAGTTCTCATTATTTTTCATCCCTTTACAAATTCGACTTTCTCTATACTTTAAAGTCCTTTTATTCCTCCAAGTTATTGCCTCCCCAATTATTCATTTTTATTTAGGATATTTTGTTAAAATTATTTTTTGGAAATTTCAAAATTTAGGAAAAGTCAAGCTCATAAATAATAGATAGAGAAGAGTCATGAGAGGTTGGTCTTTGTGGAGGTATATTATGGACAAATATTTGAATGGGTGGACAATAGAATTTAAAATGTGACTTGGATAATCTTGAAACATGTTTTAAGAATCTACAATTATGATTTAGCAGTGTCTATAAGCTGATACAATTTTATCTACAAAGAATGCAGATGCATACCTTACAAGTCATAAGAATTCGATTTTTATTTATTGTTCTTCTCTTCCAGTGAGCATTCTTAAAAGTAGTATAACACTATTAGCTTTTATGATCATCGTGAGTTAATTAAAGATGCCACATCGTCGATGGGTTTGTTATTGTTATTTTGATAATCGACTTAACATTTTATTTTATTATTATTTTTGTTTATTTATAACTGAGAAATTTGTCTGTGACCGGCGCTTCGGACCAATCACAGCCTTCTAAATTGGGTGGATAATGGGTCCGCCCCTCTACCCTTCTCCATTTAAATACCAAGCTTCACTTCACATGGTATGGTGTGGAGCTTGAACCTGCGACCTAAGCCACAAATCCTCCACCTTTTGCCACAAATCCCAATTATTTACTAAGGCATCCCAAAAAGTTATGTTTGTGTCAATAACATACACCAACATTTACAGTAGTATTACTTTAGTAAGAGTGCACCAATTTAAATAGACTTTTGAAAATATTGATGATGGTGTTATGTGTTGTGTATAGAAACTCATCTTCTGGAGATCATGAGGTGGATTTCGAGATGGAATCTTGGAGCGATGCAAGTGAGAACAGCGAGAAGTTGTCAAGAACTATAAGTAACAACTCCATTTCAGCAGATTCATGTTTTGAGTTGGATGCTTCAAGAGATCGCCTTGGCTATCTCTATTTTCAGTATTCTGAGACATGCTCTCCTTTTTGGAGAATTCCCTTTTCAGATAAGGTACACACATTACTCTTCAAATTTCACATCTAATATACTCGTAAAATTTTATTATATTTGTCGTTACACAATTGGTTCATAAGAATAACGTTATGGGCTACATTATATTGCAAGTAACAATTAAGTTGTTGGAGACTTTGCCCTTGTACGACCTCATGTGAATATGCATCACAATCTATTTCAACACATTGTCAGCTTCTTGTCTTCTATACTATGAAATTTGATCTTGTTCTTTTCTCTCCACACCACAATGACCAACATAGCAAATATACAACTTGAAATCTCAGCCAATCCTACTTTTTGTTTGGCTAGCATATATACATGCCCAATTCACCTTATCTATCTAGTCTTGTATTGGCCTATGAAATCCTAGTCACACACAGTTTTTGCCAAAGAGATTTTGTCACCTACCATTCAAACATTAGGTGACCCGGATTCCTATTTCTCAATGATATTCCACAATCAAGACAATTGGCTGAATCTCGTGAAACCATTTCAAAGTTCATTGATATCTTCTTTTTATAAAGCAAATCGACTTCGATTCTTGAATAATCCACATCACTTCTGCTTCTATTGGACCACAAGATTCCTCTTTTTCTGTGGAAAAGGCCCATATCAATAATTCCAATTTTACGTATGGACAATTTCTCAATTTCTTGTTCATTCGCAACAAAATATTTTTTTGTGCTTTGAAAAAAAAAAGTATGCTTTTTGGGGAAGAGATACTATTTCACCAATCGAGTTACGACTCAAATTCTCTAGTGTCAATCCACAAAAAACACAATTAGATGGAACTCAACTTTAAATATTACTAGCCTATCTATAATTACTAATGTTTGATGAACAACTAGTTGGAATGAACTCAAATCGAGGGTGGATTCTAGGTTGTTAAGTGAGGTTCTTCCATTCAACCCTGAAATACTAGATTCTAGATTCTAGTGTACATTTTCTAAATTGAATAGACTTCACTTGTATGCACAACACCAAATGTTGAGACCAATGAACCCTGTCGTGTTTGCCCTTAGGTCTTTGAACTGTTTCTAAGTCCCTATGTTTAAAGTAACTAAGGACTCATTGAATCCATAGACAATCCTTCTTCGTTGCTACATCCAACAATTGCTTTAGTATAACAACTTTGTTCCATAAGTAGAGATTGATCACATCGAGTCTACTAACTACAACAGGTAGTATAACGTGCAATAGATCTATAATCCTTGACTTTAGTAGGAGAGGGGACTTTACTAAATCGGGGCCTCAATTTGAATTACCACGGGCAAGGATCATGAGACATTCACTTCAATCGGAATTCTGGTATATGAGACTTTCTCAGAGTTGATTGTAAAACAATCTGTGTGTAAAGGTCTCCGTACTGCACTCGCCACTTTGATTCAAGCTTCAGTAGATCAATACCCCATAGGCAACCCAAGTAACTTCAGTACTTATAGTGGGATTAGACAATGTCTGGATCAAAATCAAAATTCAGCTCTGAAATGTGAAGATATAATAACCCTTATCATGCAATAAAACCAGAGGTTTTGGTACAAAATTTCATACTCGAGCTACATAGCTATCCATTTGTTTCTCATAAGGCGTATTCTCTATAACATAGCCAATCATAGCAAACTCCAAAATTTTCAATTGTGCTTTAATATCATCTTCCTCAATTGTGGAAGTTAATATCCTGCCTTTCATAATCAGAGGAACATTATAGGTTAAGAACTTACCATTACTGTGATTGTGTTGGAGCTTTTGTTGGGTATTAATTGCCTTGAGTTTCTTACCATAATGTGTTTTCCTTTTCCTAAAAGGAAACATAAAGTCTCCATATTTGGCTAGTCCTTTTTCTTTTTGTAGGAAGATGTCTAGGACTCTATACATAGAGGTCAGTTCGTTCTAATTTAATCAACATTCACAATATAGCATTCACAAAATAGTCCTAGGGGCTTTGAGAGTTTTGTGTAGGTGGGGAGAAACGGTGAGACACAAGTGTTATGTTAACATTTGTGTGGACCTCTTTTTATTCCAAGTGAATTGTGTGAGGTTACTTCTTTCGATATTTTGTACTCTCATATTTATATAGTGAATTGCTCATCTCCTTTTGTGGACGTAAATCGCTTGACCAAACCATGTTAAATGTTTGTATCACTTTTGGTATATTTCTCGTTTCTCATTTCTCTTCTTACTCAACTTTTGAGGTTTGTTTGGTTAGATTTCGCATGACACCGAATTAGTTTGATCAATAGTATCATTTCACATCTTTTTATGAAGCTAATATATGTTTGGGTTTGCTATAGATCCTTGAATTTACTCAGCACTATCCTGGACTCGCGATGCTAAAGAGCACTGAATTGTCTGCTGCAAGTTGGATGGCTGTTGCTTGGTACATATATATTAATCTTCTTAGTCTTAATGTTTTTTTCCTTTGATAACTCTAGTTAAAGATGATACAGAAATGCTTTCTTTCTCTCATGTTTGGTCAGTTTATTTTACATATCTAAGTTATTTGCTTTACATCATATTATTAGGTATCCAATCTACCATGTTCCAATGAAAGGAATTACTAAAAATGTTTTTGCAAGCTTTCTTACCTACCATACATTGTCATCAACTTTCCAAGGTATGTATTTTAATCAGTTGAACCTAAACTCGCTATATTTGATTTAAGTTATACACACTGACAATGTAAGAATTTTTCGGTATCACTCTACCCTACTTGACTGAGTGATGTGCCTTTTGTTTTCAGATGTTGTAGAAGAGAAACCTGATGGAGAAAGGAAGGGTGAAAGTGGAATTCGTCTTAGTCCTTTTGGTTTAGCTGCATACAAGATGCAAAATGATGTATGGCTAAACACTCATACACAAAAGGACTATGAAAAACTATGTGATCTTCAAAATGCTGCAGATTCATGGCTGAAGCAGCTTTCTTATAGTCACCATGACTTCAATTTCTTCACCGCGCATTCTAACATGGAGCATGGAGGTTACTCATTATGAACTCATTCACAGCCTCCGCCATCATTCTTGTTATGTTTTTTAGATGGTTTACTCCAAGAAACTGAAACTGATGTACCCTCTTTCAATTCATTTGATGGGGGGAAATCGTTAGATTGTCTAAGATATATTTTCCTTCGTGATTTGGGAGGATTTCGGTTTTGTAACAAAACCGTTGTAGAGCTTTGTAAACATCTCATGCAGCTCTATATTTCAACAAGTACTAAAATTTTGGGCCTAGGCCTTGGGCATTTGTTTTTCTCAACAAGTTGTCACATGTTTCATCATGTTGACATTCAAACTACAACATATTAAGTCCAAGTTGTATAGATTTCAATCTTTTTTTTTTTTTTATAATCTAGAAATCCCCGAGTGTCAATGAAAGCACGGGTTGGAAACTTGGATGAATGACTAGTCCATACCTCTATTATTCTCCTCTTAAATATTTGACTTTTATCTATAGTGTGGTATGATGCCATGACATGTCTAAATAACATGGCACGCGATGTTCTCTTATCACACTATCAAAGCCTTGTGGTTGTTTATAGTTCAATCTTATTTCTAAAGGAAAACTTGGAAGTATTCGTTGCCAATAGTCTCCCTAGATACATATAATATCTCCACCCCTACCTAGGGTTGTTCATGGTTATGGTTAAAAAAATAAATTGAACCGCAATTCTAACCAAATCGATTAAAAACCTAATATTTGGTTTGGTTTGGTTTGGTTAGGCTTGATTTAAAATTTTGAAAACTGATTCTATTTGATTTGATTTTGGTTCTACTAAAAAACAACCGCAAAAATAACTAAATCAAACTGATAGATTAGATATATAAATTTTATATTTATTCATATATTTTTCATAAATAAAATATAAATATGTTGTTAAATTTTAATTAAATTAAATCTTTAACTTTACCAAACACTTTAACAATCTTAAATTCAAGTTCATCGAACTCCATTTTAGTCTTTACCTATCCTACTTCACATAAAATAGTCATACTTTCTCTTAATTGAATCACCTTGTTCATGTAATAAAAAAAAATAAAATAAAAAATAAAAAATGTAATGATAACTCCAATATTGCTTAATTGAACTGACGGTAGCATTTCTGTGGATTGTTCATGCACTAGGTGTTTGTGTCTATCGAGATACGTAAATCCTCAAAAAATTATTACTTTCAAACCGAATAAACCAAAAAAACTGAACAAAACCGAACCAAATCAACGATTTTTTTTTTTGTTTGGTTTGATCTGGTTTTAGAAATTTTAAAAAACCATCTAAATTGGTTTGATTTTGATTTTAATAAATAAAATATCCAAACCAAACCACGAATACCCCTACCACTACCCACGTACCTGACCACGCTTTTCTCTATCCTAATCCTCCTTCCGCGCTCTCAACTTTATTCACTTCAGCCAAACTACAAAATCATTGGAAACTGGTGCCGACTAAAAGAAAAGATCTGGGGTGTGTTCTATTTGGAGAAATATTTTTCATCTTCGATTAGTCAAAAATTTTAGAAAATATTTTTCTCTATGAAAACAAGTTGAAAAAAAAAATGATGTCCCTAGTAAAAATAGGAAAAACAAGTTTTACAAGTAGCATTCTATATTAACCGTGTCCTCTTAATCTTCTAACACGCTTCATCTTCAATTCACCCAAATAGTTCCCATCCTCACTACCCCTATTGCTACCCCACCTCTCATAGTATTTATTTAGATTACATACACATGTTTTTAGGACAATATTTTTTTGTTTATGTACCGAACACGAAAAAATAAGTAATAAATTATGTTATTCTCGTAGGAAACATTTCCTTTGTACAGAACTCACTCCTAAAAGGCTTTAAGTTGCACAGATGTTCCAATCCTATAAAAAATAATTCACATTTTAAAATTGAAACTTCAATGCCACAATCTGTTACTTTGAATATCAATAGTAACTAAAAACTCAGATATTTAACTACCAAACTGGAAATTACAATTCCACTTCACCTTCCATATCTACCAATCCAAGAGAGTTTGGAGATCAATTGATAATATCGTCGATCAAAACTAAACAAAAGGATAGAAAAGT
>JAJOOO010004793.1:0-32854 GCA_029582685.1 Solanum piurae | reverse complement strand
ATTGTTTACTACATATTAACATATTACTAATTCTGTAATCGAGAGAGGCGGAAGAAGTAATACCATTAATTGGAGTATTGATATATTATTAATATTTTAGTGACACCTATCTATTTTATGTTATAATTAAATCTACACTTATTTGTAATCGAGAGAGGCGAATAGTGTAATAATTAGTTATAACAAGTAAGTTAATCGAAAGAAACTTACTTAGAAGAATATGTTTTAGTTCAAGTACACATTTCTTGTTCTTAAATATTACTATTTTGGCAATTAAATTGTATAACCGAGAGGAGTGCATTTAATTGTTCCATTCAGTATAATATATAAATATAATCGTGAGAGATATTTATATTTCTATGAGAAATATAAATTTAGAAATAAATAATTTACTTTATATAGAAATATTGAGTGAAGTCAAGATCCCCAACACCTTTTAATATATTGTGAAAACTAAAGTATTTTCTCTACTTTTTGTATTATTAATTAATTGTTTCACCATTCAACTATTCTTGATTTTCTTAAATAGTAATTAAAACAAGAAACGTCTGTAGAATAGACAAACCAATCCATGTAGATTCGACATCTTTCTATACTATTATTTGACACACTGCGGGTTAAAAGTATCTATATTTAGTGACTCGTCACCTTGATAGAAAGATTTGGTTCAGAGAAGGTTAGCTTAAGTTGGTTATCCTAGCTTGTCCATTATTAGATGACGAATGATCCCAAAGGGGAGATATTATTGTAACACTTCACAACTCTACTCTTAGAATCCGAATAATTCTTCGTAAGTATATAAGCTTGAATCCGGTGATGTCCTACTTGTTCATGTGTGTTAAGGTCAATTACCAAGTGTAGGAAGTGTATCAAATGTGGTTTAGGGTCAAAAGGAACCTCTAGCACTAAGTGAGTTCAAGCCTTCTTATTTGCTAAGTTTTTCGCATGAATTCATGCATGGGTCAACTTTAATGAATATCTCTCTCTAGATATTAAGATTAAGGTGTCCCGTGACCTATCAAATAAAAGGTCTATGAGTGTTCCTTCCAACGCCACTAAATTTGCATAATTTGGAGTTTAAAGTAAAATGTTGTGAATGTTTTTATTAACAAACACTCATAGTAGAGAATTTAGTTTTACGAGTCAACTTTACGGTCTGTAAAATAAATTACGGTCCGTAATTCTATGTCATAAAATAAACTTTTGAAAATGAATTTTTGGCCTGATTCCCAGGAATCCAACTATGGGTCGTAAATCTGTATATGGGTCACAAAATGGGCATGTACAATGAAGTCCTCAAACTTGTTTTTTTATCCAATTTTCACGGGAACAAGTCATGAACCATAATTTAAACCACGAACTGTTATTAGGACTCGTGGAATGAACTTTTGAGGCTCAGATTTTAGGCCTGAATTCCACGGACAGAATCCACAGGTCGCAAATCAAACTTATGGACTGTCGATTGACCTCGTGGAATGTCCTGACATTTTAATTGGGGTTATTTCAATATTTTCTCATTATTCCTAAACTCAAACCTCAACATTTTAATACCTAACTGGAAATTATATTGTAGTATTTCATCAGAATACTCTCATATCCTTCTCCCTGAGCGTAGAGTAAGAATTAGAAGAATGAATCTAGGGTTTCAAGTTTCTCAATCAAGCTTTCTTCAAGAACACTTGTTCTCCCAAGTATGTAAGTCTATCATAGCGAGGGATTAAGTTCTTCCTCATGCCCTACATCTAGAGTTTCAATTAGTAAGATCAAAGTTAAGGTTTTTACCCCATAATTCATGATTTTTCAATTTACTCTATATTCCTATTGTTGAATTCTTGATTGCAATATAGAATTTTTATCACTTCACATTATTAATGATCTTTGATTATTGCTCATGCTTAATATATCACATGAACCCCGAGAGCTATTTGAAAATCTTGACATTTTAATTTTTATGCATTATCTTCATGAGTAAAGTAAGTTCCAAATCTTAAAGTAATATTTCATAAAGAGATTCATGAAAACATGAGTTACTTCAAGTGCATTACTTTTGGAAAGAAAAGCATAGTCAGTTTTAAAGAGACATATCTTAGTTTGAGAAAGTACAATTAGTTTTTCTTTATAACAGTCTTTTAAAACAAGTTCAGTGCAGTTAAAAAGAAGTATTTTTTTAGTATTAACTCAAGACAAAAATTATCAGTTTGTATTGAGCATTATAACATGGTTTTGACAATAGTATTTTGTAGCGAGTTGGTTAAGGTGTCACGATCCAAAAATAGACGTGATGACACTTGTTTTTCCACCAAGACAAGTCAGTATCAACCAAAGAAAACGAAAGAAAAGCAGAAAACAGTAAAACAAGAACAAGAACAAGATAAAGCGGAAAAAATTATTCTTCTAATAAAACCCCCAAAATCTAGTTGTCACGCGTACAAGCCACTAAATGCATAAGTGTGGAATTAAGAAATTAATACAGGTCTCAAAATTTATTTCTCAAATAGAAGAAAGTGTAAGGAAAGGAAAAAGAGGGTCCGTCGAATGACAAGCAGTTACCTCTTCAAGTCCTTGACGAGCCTCGAGATCAATAGAAGGAGAAAGAGATCACGCAGGTCTGGACTCAGAACCTACACAAGTGTAGAAGCAGAGGTGAGTACCAATAACATGATACCCAACAAGCAACCTACTAAACAAAGCAACTAACTAGAAATTAAATACCCCTTACACTCCAACCGAACATCCTCAAACTACAACCTGCACAAAAATCAGCTCAACCTAGCAATTCTACAATACACGGCTCACAGACCCAATATTCACAGTTCAAGCTTCACAAATCAACAACCGAACAAGTCAAATAAGTCAATCTCAATGAGAAGTAGTTCAGACACATGCAATAAGTACATCATTTACAATTCACGGGAAAGTCACGCATAAGCATCAAGTGTATCAAGTTACAATGATCATCACTAGCCGGAACCATTTCCCATTGGCTTATAACACTCGCCGGCAAAGACCTCGGTACAAAAACATTTGCCGGCAACGACCTCGACATGATAACATTCACCAGTTAAGACCTCGGCCTAATAACACTCATCGGCGAAGACCTCGGTATAATAATCATCACATGTCTCATCGCGGTGTTCAATGATCAAATCACACCAGTACTATCACACCACATAGAAGAGACAACAATTTGCACAATTCAAGTCCACATTTATGCTTTCAAGCATATCATAAATCAATCAATAAGGGTTACATCAAATCAATTCTCATCATCATGTTCAACACATAACCTTTATTCATTTCAACATCCCTCTTTTTTATTCATTTAGATATAGCAAGTGGACAATTCAAACCCTTCACCTATTTTTTTTAGGTAACTAACTTTTCCATTAATCACCCGAAACAGAATTACAAATCAAGCTAGCTACCACAGCCGGCTTTGTCTAATTTATATCACCATCGTAATCAACTGCTATCTACCAGACTCTTCATCAACTCTATAGAAAACCAAGACTTTACAAGCCATGATTGTACTACATCCTTTACCTCCAATGGTGCTCTAATATTACAAGCATAATATTTCTAGTCAATCTACTCTCATCCACAGCTTGTTGTTCAAAAATCTTCCTTTCTATCCATAAGGCATGCACAATTTCAGCAAATACCAATTTAAAAATTTGGGCTTTTTGAGTCTTCCCTCGGCCATTATTGAGTATCCACTGATAATGGTGATCCCGATCTCCTCTTTTTTTTGCATCCAATATAATATTCTACTACATAGTCTCCACGCAAATGGACATTGGACAAACAAATGTTCTCTTGTTTCCTTTTCCTGCTGGCAGAATATACACAAAGGCTCAACATTAATACCCCAATTAACAAGTTTGTCTTTTGTGAGAAGTCTAGCCTGCACTAGTAGCCACATAGTGAATATAGCTTTAGGCCTAGCAGAATTGGAAAACATCAATCATTTCCATGAGACTGTGGTACTTTCACCAATCAATCCAAGATAAATTTGCTTTATAATATCATGTTGCTTTTTCACCAAATGTTGTACTTGATTCCATTGAGTCCTGCTTCCAATATTTTCCTTGTATTCCAACATGCTTGAGATGGAATGAGCATAACTTGCACTTGTTTCTCCTTTATATAGTAAGTGTGTATCCAGTTGATCCACAACTTATCTTCTTTATGTGTAAGATCCCAAAAAACTTTGATTTGAGCAACTTTGTTCCATAAATGAAGATTTATGATATTCAACCCTCCTACAGATTTGGGCAAACATATCTTATCCCAAGCTACTAGAGCTTTTTTGGTGATAGTACTTACTCCAGACCAAACATAGCTTTTGCAATAGGCATCAATGGGCTTCATCTCATTCCCATTCCTCCCAACACGAAATCAACAAAGGAAGCATACAAATTCAAACTAGAATACAAGGTTTAGGAAGCCACTTATCTTAAATTAATCAACAATCACTTCAATAGTTGAGTTTTTTCCTTCCGAACCACTTTCGAAGTCATACGATCTATGATAATCAAGTATATACAATCACTTTCCAGAAAGAAAAAAAACACCCACAACCCTTCCCTTGAAAGGTGGGTTAATCAACACAATACCCAATTCCAAATATCAAGGTTTGAATCCAAAATTTAATACTTGAAAACATTACTCAAGACTTTAGGAACTCATTAGGGAAAATCATTTCGAAAATGGACTTGAAAATTAGTTCATAACTCATTTTTTCTTTAAAACTCGTCATGAAGAACTCCCAATTTATCAACCCAAAATCTTGATTTAAACTCATAAATTCAATAATAATAATGGGTAATCAAATATTTAGAGTAAAGAAACGTTACCCAACAATTCTATCTTGACAAAACCCACTTGTAATCACCTCTACCCATTTCTCAAAGCTCCAAAAATGAAAATGGGGAAGAAAACCTGAAATTTGGGTTTAACACAACAGTGGTCCTCTGCGAACGCGGACCCCTGCCCGCGAACGTGGGTTTTAAATTAACTAGACCTCTGCGAATGTGGCAGGTCTCCCGTGAAAATAGAGGTCAACACCTTGACCTTCCACGAACGCGGGGTTCTCATACATTTCATACTTTTATGATATAGTTGTCTAACTCTTGCTTAGTCGGTTTATAATGCCTTTTGAGTATACAATTTCTCGCATTCATACTACACTTGTTGCATCTTTGATGCAAATTTTGGCTGTAGCAAGCCCAATTGATTCTACTGTCTAAGGCAATATTATTCAGAAGCTATGGTGAACTACCTCGCATTCCAAGCGATGCATGACTTTCTCTATCTTTATTACCCTCATCGTTTACTATTTCAGACAGACATGCTTATAACTTAGAAGTAGATGTACTAAGTCTTTAGACGCTTATATACTTGTGACACTAAATTTTAGGTGTATTTTTTGTCATTCTGCACTTCTATTAATATTTTGTGAAAACTTGACTTTAAGATTTTACTTTCATTGCTTTCATTACTTTCACATGATGATCAGATGTTGGGTGAAGAGGTGACTTACCTATCGATAAGTTCTTGTAGGTGTCATTATGATCTTGATATTGTGGGTCATGACAACCATGGAAGTCTCTCACTATTACAAAATTCATAAGATATGATCATAAAACCTGAAGATATCACAAATATATAAATAAATTATTTAAACATTGAATAGAGTGTTTCACATCTAAGATGGTGTTTCAAAAACATAATAGGATGTTTTGAACATCTAAAATAATATTTCGACATCTAGTTAGTTTGTTTCAAATATTTTGACAGGATGTTTCAAATAACTCTCAAGGTATTTGAAAAAACGAAGACTACTTACATATTTATAAACAAAGAAGAACAAGCTAACACAATCTTTTCTACTCACAATAGAGGATTAAATGATCAAATATCCCCTTTGAATTAGTGTCCAAAATAATTTACTGAAAATTACGAATGAGTTCTTTTTCACTAGTTCTTCTTTTTGTTCCACTATTTTTTCTCAATTAAGAATAAAATTCTCAAAAAAAATAAGAAGAAGATTTGTGTGATAATAGAGCTTAGATTGAAGAGAGAGAAAAAATGAGATTCAAACGAAGATATTGGAGAAGCAGATCTAGGAGAAAGAAGAATTGTTTTTTTGGGGGAGGGGGTGGGGGGAGCTAGGAAGAGGATTTTTCATTTTAGGTGAAGAAATATGATTTTGTATTAGGGATTTTGTGAATAATTCAAAAACATTAGGAGTATTTTTTAAAATGCAAGTTTATATATATATAAAGCTAGGCATAGAGAAGTTGGTGTGGCATCTCTGTGATCATCTTTTATTTTATTAATTAATTATTATGGTCATCATTCATATTTATCTTTTTTTCTCTCCCTATTTTTGATTTTTTTCATTAAACAATTATACATTTAATAATTAAACAAATTATACTATATCTAATAATTGTTTCATGAGTTACAAAAAATCTCTATCTATTTGCATTCTCTACCTAAATATAATATCTTGTAGTATTTCAGTGTTTTTGATAATTCTCACAAATGCTGAGAGCTGGTCGAAGGTAGAATAACTCTTCTCCAAGCTTGAATGGTGAACAACTATAAAGTTGTCTTGTCAGTAATTGGTGAGCACAGGAAACGATGGCAATGTACTCACCCAATGGGAAAGAATGAGGTTGTTTGTCCAGTGGTCAATGTATCCTTGGTTGATTTGATATATTGAAGAAACAACACAGATAGATTCATTCATTCAAAAAAGGTGAAATTTGTCTTTTGAAGAACACAAGATTTTAGAAACATCTCGATAGACCTGATAGAGTTATCAAGTGTGTCTTGTAGTTGTGTTGAGTAAATGCTTGTGATGTTATGAAATTGTAAGATTTGTTCTAATTTATAAAGAAACGCATCGAGTATTTTGTGAAAGAATCGCATGAACACAATTAGAGTTGATTGTGTGTCTTGTCGGTGAAGTCTATATTAATTAGATTTAGTTAATATAGTTGGCAATAGAGGTATTGCTTTGGCTCGTTTTGTAATAGAGTTATTACATGTAGTGAGATTAAGAGTTTAATCTCAAGTGGTGTAGTTGAAGTTTGTACTCACTCATTGCTTAATATTAATGAAAACAATTGAAAATCATGTGTGACAGATCGTGATTTTACTCCCTTAAGTAAAGAGGTTTCTACGTAAAACTCCTTGTCTTTTATGTTAAGTTTTATTGCATTCTAGCAAAATACTATCCTAGTACTACAACTCATTGTGGAGTACCATATTTCAACAATTGGTATCAGAGTTTGAACTTTATATTTGACTAAATTCAAGAAAGGATCATGCAAAGATGGAAGCTCCACCAAGCTTAGAAGAAGGTCAGTCCATCACACGCCCCCTCGCTTTAATAGACAGTACTATGGTTAGTAGAAGACTAGGATACATAACTATATCATGGCAGAAGACATCTAACTTTGGGACATCATTCTTGATGGTCCTTATGTTCCTACTAAGGATGTTAAAGAAGGAGATCTCACTCAAGTGGTTCCTAAACCAAGAAGGAATATGATGAAGCTAATAGAAAAAAGATTGAAAAAAATTACAAGGCTAAGAAGTTGTTGGTTTGTGGGATTGAAGCTGATGAATACAACAAGATCTCAACATGTGAAACAACTAAGGAATTTGGGACTGCTTGAAGACAACCCACGAAGGAACTATTCAAGTGAAGGAATCAAAAGTGGATATGCTTACCACTTAGTATGAGAACTTTAGTATGAAAAATGAGAGACCATTCATGAGACACACACCAGATTCATCTTTATTACCAATGAGCTTTGATGTCTTGGTGAGCCTATTCATCCGAGCAAGCAAGGTCGAAAGATTCTTCGAGTCCTTCTGAAATCGTGGGAAAGTAAGGTGAATGCAATTATTGAAGCCAGGGACCTGAAGACTCTCACCATGGACGAGCTGATTGGGAACCTTAAAACATATGAGTTGAAGATGCAAAAAGTTCTCTCAAAAAGCGACGGAAAGAAAGACAAATCCTTGGCAATGAAGGCTTCTCCAAGTGACATGTCAGAAGATGATGAGAAGATGACCTACTTGACTAGAAGATCTTAGAAGATAGTCAAAAAAACATAGAGGGTTTCAGAGAAAAGGAAGCTCTAGTCAATTTGCAAATGCCAATGATCTATGTCATAAGTGTGAAAAGTCACTTCATGAGAGAATGTCCAAAGCACAAGCTATAGTACAAATATTATGTCAGAACCGGAAGAGATAGAGAAAAGCGTAGGGACCAGGTCCTGATAATGTAAGGAGAAAAGCAACTACTGATCAGATGGTAAAGAAAGCCCTTATTGTATGAGGTAACTCCTCATGTGATTATGAGGAAACTCCTCATGTGATTATGAGGAATCAGATCATCCTGAAGATATCTCCATGATGGTGGTCAAGATGATGAAGACATTTTCAACTCTCTTTTCTTGTTGATGGCAAAGTCAAATGATGAAGACATCAAGGAAGAGGTAACCTTTCTTGACCTTGAAAGTAACAAATATACTTACACTATCAAAAGGTTAAGAAAACTTGTTGTTGTGTTGATTGATTCAGTTGATGAATTAACTGTTGAAAAGAATGCTTTGAGTGAGAACCTAGATTTTTATCAAGATGAAAAAATACCTCTTTTGTCTCAAATGTCCTAAATAAATGAAAGAATGATGGCTTTGGAGACTAAATATTTGCAACTTAAAGAAAATTCAGAAACTACCCTAAATGGGAAAAAGAAGCTTAGTGGTTTCGAGTTGGATCTGGAAGAAAACTTAAAGAACTCTGAGTTAAAACTAGTTGCTACATTAGAAAGAAACTCTCAGTTAGAAATGGATCTAGGTTAAGCTAAGGATGAATTGAATAAATCCTTGAAATGGACAAACTCTACAAAGATTCTTGCAAACTTGACTAATAAGAAATACAACAGTGGGAAAGGTCTAGGGTGTCGAAAGATAGAGCCTCCTTATAACCCTCATAGCAAGTATGTGTATGCCTCTAATATCTTGTTGTGCATCCACTATGGTAGAAACGGTCATCTAAAAGAAATCCCTAAAAAAATTAAGGAGAACCTAGAAAAGTTCTATAAACTAAAAAGGAAGAAGGGAACCTAGTCCTAGCTATCAGCTGAATGAGAAAAAATTGCATCTTTGGACCGGAAAGTTGCTTATCAAACCTTTATCTAGTTTTTGGGAACTCCGTCTCAAGTGGGTTCCTAAATCACACAAATGATTCTTTATCTATAGAAGGGAGGAAGCAGTCAATGTTGGTTTATGGACAGCGGATGCTCCAAGCATATGACTGGAGAAACGCATCACTTCCTATCTCTTGAAGCACACCAAAATGGTGGTGTGTCGTTTGGAAATGGTAAGTGTCAAGCCCCGAGCCTACACCCTGGGCGGGACTGGCACTCGAAGACCATTTCTGGTCCCAAGAGAACCTTGGGCCTGGCTTACTTAACTCAGCAGAACACAGTATTCAAATCTATAATGATCAATGAACTTAACTGAACTGAATAATAAAATAACTGAGAATGTTTTAAGGATTAAACATTAAACTTGGCCAAAAGTGGCAACCCAAGTCTTTAACATAAGAATGATAATGCAAAAACTATTGAACTACTAACTGTCTATGAAGCCTCTAAAACAAAGAGGGGTGTCGGGATAGGCCCCCCGATCATCCTAACATCTGAAAGACTAGAAAGCAAATAAAGGAGTCCTCCAGAATGCAAGGAGGTTCACCAACAGACTTTGAATGCTCAAGATAGATCAACGAGGCGCTGGATGCTGATCCTGGTTACCTGCGTCTGCATCATAATAAGATACATGCCAACTGGCATCAGTACATTGAATGTACGAGTATGCGAGTTGGAATGCTAACAAACATAGGCTCGAATTAGATTATGGAAGAAACACCTACCTGGCTCCTCCCAGCTCATGGATACTCAACTCAATATAAAGCAATAAAATACATTCGATATATATATATATAAAGCTTATAAAACAACTGAAAACAATCTTAGTTCGTTAAAGATAAAGCAATAACAAACTTAACTTTACTCATTTAGAAAGCAATATAACTTCTGTGGGAGATTCTCTAACTGAAATCCATCACTATGAGCCTAAGTGATGGTACAACGTTTTACCTCACGTTGCCAAGGACCGTCCCATACCTTGCCATCGGTATAAAACCTGAACTACTAAGTGGATCCACTAGTCTATGCTAAAAAGCACTCATGTCATAATCCTTAAGTAATTCTAACCACCTCTTGGGCGGTGCTACCCATAGACAACCTGCTTAAAGCATCAGCAACCACATTAGCCTTACCTGGGTGGTAAAGAATACTCATGTCATAATCTTTAAGTAATTCTAACCACCTCCTCTGTCTAAGATTAAGCTCTTTCTGGGTGAACACATACTGAAGGCTCTTATGATAAGTGAATATATCAACATGAACACCATACAAATAATGACGCCACATCTTCAAAGCGAATACTACCGCAGCCAATTCTAAGTCACGGGTTGGGTAGTTCTTCTCATGAACCTTCAACTGTTTGGAGGCGTAAGTTATAACTTTGCCATTCTGCATTAAAACACAACCCAAGACAACTCTAGATGCATCACAATACACCACAAAACCTTGAGTACCTTCCGGTAAAGTTAAAACTGAGGCAGTAGTCAACCTTTTCTTCAATTCCTGAAAGCTTTTCTCACAAGCTTAAGACCATTAAAACTTCATTATTTTCTGAGTCAACTTCGTCAACTTCGTCAACTTCGTCAAAGGGGACAAAATGGATGAAAAACCCTCAACAAACATTCTATAATAGCCAGCCAAACCCAAGAAACTCTAAATATCAGTTGGAGATGTGGGTCTAGGCCAATTCTGCACTGCCTCAATTTTCTGAGTATCAACTCTAATTCCATCACCGGAAACTATGTGGCCCAAGAACGTCACAGACTCAAGCCAAAACTCACACTTAGAGAACTTGGCATATAACTTTCTATCTCTCAAAGTCTGAAGAACTATTCCGAGATGAGTAGCATGATCTTCTTCATTCCTTGAATAGATTAGTATGTCATCAATGTAAACGATAACAAACATAACTAAGTAAGGTTTGAAGACTCTATTCATAAGATCCATGAACGATGCTGGTGCATTGGTCAAACCAAAGGACATGACCAAAACCTCATAATGACCATATCTAGTTCTGAAAGTTGTCTTTGCAATATCACATTCCCTTATTCTTAATTGATGATCGCCTGATCTGAGGTCAATTTTTGAGAAACAGGAAGCATCTTGAAGCTGATCGAAAAGATCATCAATTCTCGGAAGAGGATACTTATTCTTGATGGTAACCTTGTTCAACTGACGGTAATCTATACACATCCTAAGGGAACCATCTTTCTTTCTCACAAACAAGACCGAAGCTCCCCAAGGTGAGACACTTGGTCGAATGAAGCCCTTATCTAATAGATCATTTAACTGCTCTATCAACTCTTTCAACTATGTTGGTGCCATTATGTATGGAGGAATAGAGATAGGATGAGTATTTGGAATGATGTCTACACCGAAGTCTATTTCTCTCTCAGGAGGAACTCCGGGTAGGTCATTAGGAAATACTTATGGAAACTCTTTTAGTATAGGAACTGACTGAATGGGAGGTACCTTAACACTTGAGTCATTGATTCATACTAAGTGATAGATACAACCCTTCGAAACTAACTTTCTCGCCTTAAGGTACGAAATGAAATGACGCTTAGGCACTACTGAACTACTACTCCACTCTATGACTGGCTCAGTAGGAATCTAAATCTTGACAACTCAAGTTCTAAAATCTATTGATGCATAGCATGCATGAAGCCAGTCCATACCTAGAATGACATCGAAATCCACCATGTCTAACTCAACTAAATCAGCCATGGTGTCCTTGTGATTGATGGAAATGACACAGTCACGATAAACTCGCTCAGCTAGAATAGACTCCCCAACAGGTGTAGAAATACAGAAGGGTTCAGAAAGTTTCTCAAGAATAACTTCAAACTTATTTGCAATATAAGGGGTTACAAAAGATAAACTTGCTCCTGGGTCTAGCAAAACATAAACATCAAAAGTAAAGACTTTGATCATACCAATGAAAACATCTGGAGATTTCTCTTGTTATTGGCGACTAGTGATTGCATATAGGCGATTTGCTCCTCCGACAGTACCGGAATTAGCTCCTCTAGGTAAAGCCCGACTGGTGGAGAAACTGATGAAGACTGGGCTCTATTGCCTGGATTTCCACTACTTTGCTTATTCTTAGGACACTCTTTCATGAAGTGTCCCTCTTGCCCACACTTGAAACAACATGTCTGGCCATCACGACACTTACCTGAGTGGTTCCTACCACATCTACCACATACATGAAACCAACTACCTCTTTGTGCCACACTACCTTGAGACTGTGCTGGTCTAGCTCTGAAGTTCTGTGAATTGTGGCCATTATACTCACCTTTGTTCTTAGGTGCAGGTGCAATGGAAGATGATGGTGCAGGCCCCTTTTTCTTCTGAAAGGACGAACGATTTACTCTACCTTTCTGCTACCCAGACTTATTTCCTGTCTTCGCTTTCTTATACTTGAACTCCTCTCTATCTCTAAGCTTCTCTTCCTCTACCTGCTGCATATAGACCACCAACCTCGAAATGTCCATGTCCCCAATAAGCATTCCAACCCGGCCCTCTTAGCTTGATAGACGGCCCAACCCAGCAACGAACAAACTCATTCTACTTCTCATGTCCTTAACCATCTCCGGAGCATACCGGGATAGTTGGGTGAACTTCAACCCATATTCATGAACAGTTAGAGAATCCTTCTTAAGTGTGAGAAACTCACGTACCTTGGCCTCTTTCAGTTCCAAGGGAAAGAAATACCCAAAGAAAGCTTCCTCAAAATAGGCCTAACTCGCAGGTGGTGCATCCTCCGCTCTACCCCCTTTCCACTGATCAAACCAGGTCCTAGGAACATTCTTCATCTGGTATACAACTAGCTCAACTCTCTCTGTATCAGCAACATGCATCACGTCGAATACCTTTTTCAGTTCTTCAATGAAGTTTTTTGGATCCTCAGTAGTGCTGGAAGCAGTGAAACTTGGAGGATTCATCCTCGAGAACTCACGAATCCTTGAAGTGTCAGCCTCTTCTTGTCAAGCCCCTCTTTTCTTCCCAACCTAGTTAGTCACCACTTGGCTCAACATCCGGATAGCCTCACGAAACTCATCATTGGTGACTTCTCCTTGAGGTTGCACTACAGGTGCATTGGGTAACTCTTGTTCCTCAACATTGCGTCTCACAGGACGACCTCTGACAGCTCTTCGTCGAGGCATGATTATCTAAAAACACGCACAAACACGAATTAGAAGAAACTTTTTAGAGATCAAACTCTAACGCACGAAATTAGAGTGAAAGAAGTGAGAAATTTTCCTAAATGTTGCAGCCTCCTAATTATAGATGTGGCGCGCTTCACACCGATAACTAGGGCTCCACAGACATGGCTTCATAGACTCCCTAGGACTCTTGAACGCTGGGCTCTGATACCAAGTTTGTCACTCCCCGAACCTACACCATGGGCGGCACTGGCACTCGAAGACCATTGCTGGCCCAAAGCGAACCCTAGGCCTGGCTTACTTAACTCAGCGAAAGACAATATTCATATCTATAA
This sequence comes from Solanum piurae, assembly GCA_029582685.1. Lineage (NCBI taxonomy): Eukaryota > Viridiplantae > Streptophyta > Magnoliopsida > Solanales > Solanaceae > Solanum > Solanum piurae. Next base: position 19,118 of record JAJOOO010004793.1, on the reverse strand, counting down.
TGATCAATGAACTTAACTGAAATGAATAATAAAATAATTGAATGTTTTATGGATTAAACATTCAACTTGGCCAAAAGTGGCATCCCAAGTCTTTAACATAAGAATGATAATGCAAAGACTACAGAACTACTAATTTTCTATGAAGCCTCTAAAACAAAGAGGAATGTCCGAACAGGACCCCCGATCATCCTGACATCTAAAAGACTAGAAAACAAATAAAGGAGTCCTCTAGAATGCAAGAAGGCTCACCAACAGACTCTGAATGCTCAAGCTAGATCAACGAGGCGCTGGATGCTGATCTTGGTTACCTGTGTCTACATCATAATAAGATGCAGGCCAACTGGCATCAGTACATTGAATGTACGAGTATGCGAGTTGGAATGTTAACAAGGATAGGCTCGAAAGAGATTATGGAAGAAACACCTACCTGGCTCTTCTCAGCTCATGGATACTCAACTCAATATAAAGAAATAAAAAACATGTGATATATATATATATATATATATATATATATAAAGCTTATAAAACAACTGGAAACAATCTTAGTTCGTTAAAGATAAAGCAATAAGAAACTTAATTTTACTCATTTAGAAAGTAATATAACTTATGTGGCAGATTCTCTAACCGACAAGCATCACTATGAGCCTAAGTGATAGTACAACGTTTCACCTCATGTTGCTAAGGACCATCCTATACCTTTCCATCGGTATAGAAACTGAACTACTAAGTGGATCCAATAGTCTATGCTAAAAAGCACTAAGGAATTATCTAAAAAGTATGATCCTTTTCTTCCCATGATGGCTACATGGCTTATGGGGGCTTGAGTTAATATGAACTCGCGTCCCCATATCGGTGCTCAATACTACTCCTAAAATATACTTAGCTCATATGTTTTTTTTAAAACAACTTCTTCTCTGGTTTGAGATAATTGCTCAAACTTAGCTTAAAAGCTCTCTTGGAATCAATGTTCCATTTTATTGTTCAAAACTCTTTTGGAAATCTCAGTTTCCTCTCATCTTAAATGTGAAAACATTTACTTTTGGGAATTCTTAGTTTCCATATATCATTTTAAAGAAAATGAACTTTGCTCTTACGTTTTACTCAACTTCAAAACTTAAGTCTTAAAACAAAGTTAAAACGTTGTTAAAAGACTTATGAAAACTTGAAATGAACTTCTCTTAACTTGACTCTTGACTTTAATCTTAACTGCTCTTGACTTGACTACTAACTGGTCCTTAAATTGAATTATGGATTCAAGGATTGTGATTTGTGATAGGAAAAGTCTCCTGATGTTTAGGAATGACTTTGAATAGCTAAACTTGAGAAAAGTTACAAAATCACCGTCTTGGAACAAGTCTGCGACGCGAAGACGTTTCTGAATAAAATGCTCGCAAAATTAATTTTTGAGCCAGAGGAGTCCTCTTCCTAACCGCGACGCGGAGACAAATTTTCTTCACTGGGGGAGCAAGTCCGCGACGCGGACCTGGGTGCCAAAACCTGCTCGACTTTTCCTCTTCGTTTTCCAGCCCCAAATCGCCTAAACTCGATTATAGAACTCAAATTCATTTTATATCCCGATATCCAGCATATGTAATCAAGAACCTAACTCAATAAAACCCTAAAACTCAACGTAAAGATCTCAGAAACTTCTCAATTCATCCCAATTCAAGAACAACATTCAAATTCAAGAATATATGTCAAGAACATAAACTTTCAAACTCTTTTAGGACGAATTTCACTGAACTAAACATGTTTGGTGCGTGACTGAATGAACCCAATGCTATGAGAGACTCACATACCTTGTAGGGTCAATTCCTTGGCGAATCCACAACCAAAATCGATCGTTCTTTGCGAATCTGCTTTTTACTCTTCTCCTTTCTCTTGTGTTCTTCCTCCAAAAGCCCTAACTTTATTTCTCAAAAGTGTAAACTGAACAAACTCAGTTTTGACCCCAACTATTTTATTAAAAATGAATTTAATTAATTGGGTAAGGAAAAGATCAAACTACCCTTCAAAAATCCGGATTGGGCATTTCCTTATTCGAACAGCCCAACTTCCAAAGGGAATAACTCACTCATACAAATTTGAAATCGCACAAACTTAGTGGCATTGGAAAGATCATTCCAAGAGATTTCCAACCATATCTGGAACTACACCTAACTCATCCTGAGCTAGGAGTTATGGTCATTTGAAGTTGACCAAAAAACTCACTTTAACTTACTTAAAAAAATATTCCAAATTTCCTTATATTTTCCAAAAATAACTATTTCCAGATTTTAAACTTCCTTCTAGTTGCAAGATGTTACAATATCTCCCCCTTGGATACAGTCGTCCTCGAATAAGATTTACTCTTTCTAAGCTAAGAGTAGTAACATCAAATTCGAACATTCCAAAAGCAATTTCAAACAAAGAACATGCTCACTCATAATTTAGATAGTACTAAGAAGAAAATTAGTACCTTGGTCTGCATTTTCTTCGATTTCAAAGTGGTATCGATATCGCTTCTTCATATCCTCTTCAGCTTCCCAAATAGCTTCTTCATCAATTTGGTTCCTCCAAAGGACTTTGACTGAAGCAACCTCCTTTGTTCTCAACTTGTGAACTTGGCGATGTAGAATCTGAACCAGAATCTCCTCATAAGATAAGTTATCCTTGATCTCAATATTTTCAATTGATATGATCAATAAAGGATCGCCTATTCACTTCTTCAACATGGAGATGTGAAACACAGGATGAACCGCTGGTAATTCCTATGGTAGCTCCAACTCATAAGCTACATTGCCAATCCTCTTGGCTATTCTATAAGGTCCAATATACCGGGGGCTAAGCTTCCCCTTCTTACCAAACCTCATAACACCCTTCATGGGTAAAACTTTTAAATATAAATCATCTACCTCAAACTCTAACGCCCTTCTCCTAACATCAATGTAGGATTTCTGACGACTCTGTGCTGTTTTCATTCTCTCTTGAATTACTTTCACTTTCTCCATTGTTTGGTGAACTAAATCTGGTCCTATCAACCTTGCTTCACCAACTTCAAACCATCCAATAGGATATCTCCATCTTCTCCCATAAAGAGCTTCATAAGGTGTCATTTGGATGCTCGAGTGATAATTGTTGTTGTAAGCAAACTCAATGAGAGGTAGGTGATCATCCCAATTCCATTTTAAATCAATCACACAAACCCTCAACATATTTTTCTAATTTCTGAATAGGGCGCTCTGCTTGTCCGTCAGTCTGAGGATGAAAGGCAGTACTTAAGTTTACTTTTGAACCCAAACCTTTCTGAAAGGATTTCCAGAATTGTGCAGTAAATTATGCACCCCTATCTAAAATAATGGAGATTGGAACTCCAGGAAGTCTTACCACCTCCTGAATATATACCCTGGCATAATCTTTTGCTGAATGGGTAGTCTTTGCCGGCAGAAAATGGGCTGATTTTGTCATTTTGTCGACAATCACCCAAATAGAATCATGATGTCTGCGGGACATTGGCAAGCCTGTGATGAAATCCATATTAATCATCTCCCACTTCCATTCCAGAAGTTCTATATTTTGCACCAAACCATCGGGCCTTTGGTGCTTTACTTTAACTTGTTGGCAATTTGGACACTTAACAACAAATTCTGCAATACTCTTCTTCATACTGTTCCATCAAATCACGATACATCTTTGTGGAAACCACTACAAGAAACAGGCTTATTTATGACCAACATTTAGGGACGAGTTAATAATCCCGTCACTAAAAGTATACATATTGGGATGAGATTATATTTCGGTCCTAAAAGCTATATGTTTTTGAGAAGGTGCAAAAGTTGGTCCCTAAAAATATCAATAACTAGTCCCAATTGTAATAGAGAGAGTGAAGAGGGAGATCACACCGCCAAAAAGTCCCTAAAAATTTTACTAAAATCAACTTTTCTTTTTTTCTGAAAATTTAGGCGCCAAAAGAAACCCTATTTTCTAAATATCTAAAAAAAAAACTTTGTTTTCTCTCAATACCCATTGGTCGTAACTTTGCCTGTACGTATTCTCAATAACGTACGCTATCTCTCTTTCATCTCGAATCTCGATCAAGTGCAGGTTCTACCTAGGGTTATCCAGCTCTTCATCAAAGCCTCTCTATTGATCAACATCGTTTCTATTTGCTTCTGTCGACTACGAAATTCTGGTAAGTTTTCTTTTCTTTTTCTTCCTGTTCTCTGTTATGTCGTTCAACTCTGCTCACTTTTCTTGTTTTATTGAGTTCAGATTCTAATTGATGGTTTAATTTGATGAAGTGTATTCAAGTTTGTAGAATATTGTGTGTTCGAAAAATCACATAACCTATAAAGTTAAGCTTTTTTTTCTTTCTGAAAAATAACTAGGAGGACACCATGCTTCTGTTATTCTCTGCTTCGTGATTTCCATTCTTCAATGGACACCAAAGTTCCTTGTATGAATGAATATTTGATTGTCGTTTGATTAGTTGATGATTATAAAACACAAAGATTCTTTATCTTGGAGTCTTTATCAGCTTGTAGTAACAAAACTGATTATTTTCTATATACTACAACATAAGTAATTGTTTTCTTTTATTTATCTTTTGCGCGACGTGAATCGATAAATATTTTAACTCGACTGATTCAGTTGTATTTGGAGTCTTTGACCAGTGAATTAAAGATAGTGATTACTATGTTTTATACTCGACGATTGATAAGTCAATTTTGTTTCAGTAATTAATCTGTGTTAACCACCAAAGCAGGCTTAAGACTTAACTTGTTCGATCTAATGAATCTTCTAATCATATAGCATACAAGATTTTCAGAAAAAGAAACTATGTACTTCACCTCTTATCCTAGTAGGATTTTTCACGCAAGCAAAAGTCTCCTTCGCAATGCTCTCCCATATTCTAGTTAAATCTTCCTTCAAATCTGCTCGAGTTCCTTTTAATCCATTTGATGAGTTCAACGTATATAATTTCGAATACATGGGCAATGTTTGAACTCCTATAGTATTCTGTATAATTCACTCATCATTGAATCAGTAGTCTGCTCTGCATCATTCTTGACGGCTGTAGCATGTTTTCCTGACTATTAGTTTCACCAGATCAAACGTTTCGAATAAATGGTTTACGATTCAACGGTTTTTTTATACAATCTTCTGATCCTCGTATAACAAGTCCATGGTTTCATCAACTGTTGTATCCATATAATTTTAATCAAAGCTGATACTATAATCAAATTCTTGTTCACTTAGCTAATGTACTTTAGGAGCCAACGGTAAGTGATTAAAAACACTTTTCTGGAATTTCTGGAATTAGAATGAACTACTTTTGTTGATATGTTGTTCTCGTATTCGTCATTAACGATGACTATATCTGGAGTGATCATTTTGTTGTTCACCTAGGTAGTTTAATTATTAGAGAGCAGGCTAAAACTTGCTTGAATCTGAGTTTCCTATTTTAGGCGTGGCAAGTGTCTGACAAGGACGCTGGTGATTAAAATCACTCATACAGTTGTTCTCATCAAATGTTGTACATACAAGCTTCCTATGCTTGAATGACTTATCAGCTGAATCCTTAGCTACTATAATTCAAGAACTGTTTCCTTGTGCATTCTGAAGGACTGTGTATTCATTAGCATTTGTCTCTTCTTCTTTGTTTAATTTAATAGTAATCAGTCTGTTCTGAAACTCGATTTTTCTCCCTCCTGCGCTTGAAATCCACCATTCTAGTCGCTGCCAGAATAAGGTTCATGGTTTCTTTAAGAACTTTATTTGGACTTTCATTGAGAACTTTCATCATTGAATTTGCAGCAGTCTGCTCTGCATCATTCTTGACAATTACATCATGTTTTCATGACCTATTAGTTTCTCCAGATCCATCGTTTCAAATAAATGGTTTACGATTCAATGGCTTTTTTGGTACAATCTCCTGATCCTCGTATAACAAGTCCATAATTTCATCAACTGTTGTATCCATATAATGTTCATCAAAGCTCATACTATAATCAAATTCTTGTTCTCTTAGCTTAATGTACTTTAGGGGCCAAAAATAAGCAACTAAAAACACTTTTTTATGGAATTTCTGGAATTAGAATAAACAACTTTTGTTGATCTATTGTTCTCGTATTCATCATTAACGATGACTATGGAGTAATCATTTTGTTGTTCACACAGATAGTTTAATTATTTAAGAGTGAGCTGAAACTAGTTTGAATCTGAGTTCCCTGTTTTAGGCGTGTCAAGTGTACAACTTAAAGATTCTTTATATTGGAATCTCAATCGAGTTTACTAATTGTTTTATTTCATTAATTTGTTACATGTTGTTAATCTACACATCTGTTAGCATCACTGATTTACTAGACCTTGGAGTCTCTGAACAATCAACTAAAAATAGTGATCACCAAGCTCTATTTTTTACAATAGACAAGTCAATTTAAATGGTCATTTATGTCATTGTCAGATCAACAAGCAACTACTAGATTTTTAAAAAAAATAATGAAATCGCGTCAAGAAATAAGATTCTCATAGAAAATAATCATAAATTATAGACATGAAAGAAAGCATGAGTGAAAAGCTAAGGATATCCCGAAGAAAACCTTCAAGTTATGGGAAAGACATTCTAACTATTTTGCTTTGTATATGGTGTTCTTTTCTGTAATTTTTTTAAGTTTACTCCTTTTTGTTGTTCAAGTTTGGTATGTCAACATATTGGCAGGAAAAATTATATTTGCGTCACTTTGCAATATGATAGTATACCACAATTCATTAACTAAACAAGTAACTAAGGTCCACTAGAAAGTGCAATCTTAGAGTTCAACTTAGTTGTGTAAAACTAATTGTAACAAGTTGTGCGCATATTTTGATTCTTATTTTCCTTTTTTTTTTCTAAATCTTATTTTTATGTATACTATAAGGTATGGCACCTAGTAAGCAATGGATGCAACTTGTTGACAATCGCCTCGATGAAATCTACTTAGACGGTGTGCAAAAGCTTTTGAATTATGCCTTTCAAAGAACAGGAGAAGAAAATGAAATACGATGTCCATGTATCAAATGTTTCAATACAATTTTAGGAACTCGTAAAACAGTTGAGACACATTTTCTAGTGTATGGAATAATTCGAAACTATACTTTTTGGTATCATCATGGAGAACGTTTGGGTGAGCCATTGTCAAAATCAGTTATGAAATCTAATGATGAAGATGGTGATGCAGTAGAAGAATGTGAGAGTGATGATGAAGTAGAAGAGTTGTTGAGAGATCTATATCCTAATCATAATGGAGGAAGTACACACATAGATTGTGATGATTTACTTGAGGAAGAACCAAATGTTGAAGCAAAATTTTTTACAGCCTATTGAAGGATTTCGAGCAGCCACTGTACCAAAATTCTAAAGCTTCAAAGCTTTCCTCTTTGATCAAATTGGTTCATATCAAAAGTATGGGTCGTTGGAGTGATGCGTCATTTACAATGTTATTGAAAATATTGAAAGAGGAGTTGTTGCCTGATGGCACTGATTTTCCAAACTCATATTATGAGGCAAAGAAGATAATTAAAGAACTTGGGCTTTCTTATAACAAAATTGATGCTTGTACTAATGATTGCATGTTATATTGGAAGGATAATAGCTTACTCGATTCTTGCAAAGTTTGTGGTGCGTCCAGATGGAAAATATATACACATAGTGGGGAAACAAGTAATAAGAAAGGTAAAAAGATAGCTTCAAAGAGCTTACACTATTTTTCCTTAAAGCCTAGACTTCTGAGGTTATTTATGTCTACAAAGACATCTACTCTAATGACATGGCATAAGGATGAAAGAGTTGATGATGGAATAATGAGGCACCCAGCTGATTCAATGGCATGGAAGTCATTTGATGAACTTCATCCTTCATTTGCACTTGACCCTCGTAATGTTCGACTTGGACTTGCTAGTGATGGATTCCAACCATTTCGAAATTCAAAAACCTCACATAGCATTTGGCCTGTGGTTCTTATTCCTTATAATTTACCACCTTGGTTGTGTATGAAACAAGAAAATTTCATTTTGTCAATGATTATTCCTGGTCCAAATGGTCCTGGAGATGCAGTAGATACATATCTCCAGCCATTAATAGAGGAATTGAAGGAGCTGTGGGAAGTTAGTATTGAGACTTATAATGCATCAACTAGACAAAATTTTAAGTTGCATGCTTCTTTGTTATGGACCATCAATGACATTCCAGCATATGGAAACTTATCTGGATGGAGTACAAAAGGAAAATTGGCATGTCCATGTTGCAATAAAGATACTTCTTCAATTCGATTGGCTAATTGTAAGAAGCAGTGTTTTATGGGTCATCGGCGTTACCTTCCTCATAGTCATAAATGGAGGTATGAGACGAAGACATTTGATGGAAACAAAGAGGAAAGGCCCGCACCAAAAATACGTTCTGGTATTGAGATACTTGATCCAGTGCAAGATCTTGAAGGGCTTCAGTTATCAAAAGATCCAAAGAAAAGGAAGAAGATTTCACATGAAAAACGGCAGGATAATTGGAACAAGAAAAGTATCTTTTTTGAACTTCCATATTGGAAGTGTCTCTTGCTACGACACAGTTTGGATGTTATGCATATTGAAAAGAATATATGTGATAATATTATGGGTACAATAATGAATGTCAAAGGAAAGACCAAGGACACAATTAAAACACGGTTAGACTTGCAAGAAATGAACATTAGGTCGGAATTGCATCCAATTCAAAATGGGGAGAAAATTGAAGTTCCAACTGCCTGCTACACATTGTCTCCTGAAGATAAGCACAAATTATGCCTTTTCTTAAAAAATCTAAAGGTTCCTGATGGGTTTTCATCTAATATTTCTCAATGTGTGAACCTAAAAGATCACAAGATATCTGGATTGAAAAGTCATGATTGTCATGTTCTTCTTCAACATTTACTCCCTCTTGCACTTCGTGGTATGTTGTCTAAAGAAGTGTGTGAACCACTTACTGAGTTATCAATATTTTTTAGTGTTCTTGGATCAAAGGAGTTGAAAATTGATAACTTGAATCATTTTGAAGCTCAAATTGCCATAACACTTTGCAAGTTAGAAAAGGTCTTCCCTCCTTCATTTTTTGATGTCATGGAGCACTTACCTATTCATTTAGTTAGTGAAGCTATGATTGCTGGACCGATTCATTATCGGTGGATGTATCATGTGGAACGATGGTTGTATTTTTTGAAATCTCTCATTGGTAATAGGGCATGTCCTGAAGGTTGTATTGCAGAAGGCTATATTGCAATTGAATGCATGACCTTATGTTCGAGGTATCTACATAGAATTGACACAAAGTTCAATCAACTTGAACGAAATTTTGATGGTGGTTTAAAAAAATGTAGTGGAGGCTTATCTATATTTTGTCAACCCGGAAGAACTCTAGGAGCTAAAACTCCATGTGAGCTTGAAGCAGATGAATTAGAGCAAGCACATATATACATACTAAAGAATTGTGATGAAGTTTTACCATTTGTCGAGTATGTAGAGTTCTTTCATATCATCTTATTATTATCATTTCCTTTAGGATACTTTCCTTTCTATATGAGATTTATGGTTCACTTCAATTTTGTAGAGAGTTTGCACAAACTCATGAGAATGCTCGACACTTGTCTGATGCAGAATGGAACCGACAATTTATTGAATGGTTCAAAGATAGGGTGAGTAATACATCAACATCAAATTTGATATTTAAATATGTTAATCCTAATTCTAAAATAATCAATATAATATTGTTGATAGGTCGCACAATTTCACAAAGGAGATGATAGTCGTATGATGGAAGATCTCCTGTCACTTTCACGTGGTCCTACACAATATTTGAGGCATTCTAACGGTTATGTTGTTAATGGATATGGATTTCATGTAGAAGATTATGATAAGAAGTTAAGGACTCAAAATTGTGGCTTTGTTGTATTGGGTGAGAATGATAAAGATAGTGAGAACCTTGATTACTACGGTGTATTAACAGATGTGATTGAGTTGCAATTTGTCATGGATAGAAGAGTGGTTTTATTTCGATGTAATTGGTTTGATGTGTATGATGAAATAAAAGGAGTTAAAAAGGATGAGTATGATTTTGTGAGTATTAATCCGGGCAGATTTTTGAAAATTAATGAGCCATTTATTTTAGCAAACCAAGCATCCCAAGTGTTCTATGCTAATGATAATTCCAACAAAGGTTGGCAAGTCGTTATGAAGACTCAACCTCGTGATTCCTTTGAGATTATCGAACAAATGAATGATGATATTGTAGAGTTAGGAAGTCCTTCGCAAAAGAAACGAAAAAGAACTAATGAGGTAAAGTTTTTTTTTTATGAATTGATATATTTATTGTTACACTTTATGAAAGCATGATTTATTTTGTAACTACACTGTCAGACATTTTTCCTTATTATTTTTTACTTTTGGACTTTTTTGCAGGTTCAAGATGAAACTAGTCAAGACTAAAAATGAGAACAGTTCAACTATGAAGAGTACTTTGAGATATACATTTGTTGCGCCTGGTTCTATTGGAAAGGGACGAGGACGAGGACTTGGACTTAAATCGTTGGGTGACAAAGGGAATATGCTAGCTAAGAAGTTATTTTCTCAATCTAATGATCTTGTTAACCAATACATCCAAGAAATTGAAATAAGTAAGATATTTTGTTTTTGTTAAACAAAAAGTTATATTCAACTAGTAATCGTTATGTACTACCTAGCTATTACACTCTGTTTCTTTTTCTGTTTCACAATCTGTTCTTCTCAACGAGTTCTTGTCGTTGTTCTTCAGCTTCTCATGTTCCAAAACACTATGTTAAGTATTGATAATATTATTTATTTTCTCTACGTTCTATAGGGAAGACTCGAGGACTAGGACATAAAAGTTCTACAATGTCTAGTAGTCAAGGAATGGAAACAATGCATAAGAACTCCCTCGCTCTTGAGAAAGAGAACATGAAAATTAATATTCCATCTCCTACATGTACTAATCAATTTAAGAAATACACCAAAGAAGTTGAAACAAGTGAGTTTGTTTTCAACTCTGTTGTGTTTTTTTTTTCCAGAACTATTGTATTTTGAGGAACTGTTATGTTATATTTTCTCGAATGCATGTGCTACAAGAAAGGGAATAGAGCAAAGAACTGAGTCTACAATGTCTTCTAAAAGCATAAGATTGAATACTACCAAGTCTTCTAGTCAAGAAATGCGAAAAATGGACAGAAATCCCTTGGTTAGTGAGAAAGATGACATGCAAATCAATATTCCATTGCCTCCATCTACTGATCAAGTTATGAAACACCCCGAAACAACTGAAAAATGTATGATATTGTTAATACATATGTTATGTTATTAGTTTGTAGATCTGAATTTGGTCGCTAGTCTTTACCAAATTATGAAACTGCAGGTTCACTTAATCCTAAAAAGGTAAGAAGAGTTCGAGGGAGCAACATGTGCAAAGAAGTTGCTGCACTTGAAATTGGACAAAAGCTGAAAGTAACCTTTTACAATAATCGAACGGTTGGAACAAATAGCAAATTGTTTTCGAGGCATTTGGGAAAAATTGTTCGTGATCGTAATATATGTCCATTGGGAGTATCATCGTGGAATGATATTAAACAAGAAAAGTTGAATCATATGTGGGTAGCCATTGAGGTAACAAATACCACCTGATTCAACTTGTTTATTGTTATTTGATACATCTGAGTATTCTTGTCCATATAACAGTCTATAGGGTAACAAGTGTATATGTGATTCAAATATAGAGTTTTTTGTCGAATAATTTTCACATTTCCCATGTGCTACTGCATCAAATGTATGTGAATCACTGGATTTTTTTTCTCTCTAAGAGACCAAAAAGAAAAAGTAGATGTAGAAGATGCAGAGCTATTTTTCTACTGGAACATCTGCTACTTGAATTATTATGAGCTACTGGAATAAGTAAATGTACAACTAAAATTCTTTTTCTACTGGAATATTTGCTTATTCTAGTAGAACAGAGCTCTTTTTCACTTTGAGATCCTTTCCTGGTACTTTTTCCTTATTAATAACTCAACTCATGGTTCGATTATTGTAGCATAAATTTGAGAGTGTTGACATGAATGATCATCGTGATCATATCTTGAGATGGATGAATGAGTTATGGAACAAATGGAGAGAACACTTGCATGCAAAATATGTGAAGGATAAGCCTATTCAACAGTCTATTAGGAATATTCCAAGGGGAGTAGACAAAAAAGAATGGGAATGGTTAGTAAAGGAACATTTTACTTCTGAAAGTTTCCAGGTATGCCTACTGATTTAATAGTATATTTTTCACTCTTTTATACTACTTGATTTACCTCATTAGCACCAAATATACCCAGTTGTTGATCCATGTTACTGAAATAGTAATTGTTCTTTGAATTGCTGCATCACGCGTTTGGTATAGACTGCTCCACATGTTCCTCAATCTCGCTTTGTTGAACTTCTTCTTAGTGATATGCAAGATAGAGGTAGTAATGCTAGAAGTAGTTCTGTAAATTGAGGGTCTAAGTCCATAAATTTGTTATTACTCTTGGACTTCCAATTCAGTAGTAATGATAGTATTGTTGCAGCAGTAGCATTGAGTGGATAAGTGAATTCCCTTTATGATGGATTTCCAGTAGTAGATTGCAGCAGTACCTCAATCTTACATATGTTTCTTTTGGAAAATCTTCTAGTTTCTTTCTTTCCAAACAAAGTAAATTCTACCAACTTAGACAAATTTGTATTCAGGTAAGAAGCAGTAGGAATGCAGCAAATAGAGCTAAGTTGACGATGCTTCATCATATTGGTAGCAAGCCTATTCGAGAGATTATTTATCAAAAGGTATTATCATAAAACTATATCATAAATGGAATATTTACAAGGTTTGAGTTCTTTGACATGTTTGCCTTTGATGTAAAGGGAGGAAAAGATGGCAATCCACCAGATTTGGCAACCATTTTCTTTGAGACTCGTAAGAAAGAGAACAAGCTTGTTGAACCTGAAGCAATTGAAAATATGTGCGTTTGGTAAATTCAATATGTTTATTACTTGAAATTGTTATGTGTTTTGATAGAAAATGTTCTTTTATATATTTTGTAGGCTCAACTTCAAGAAATTGTTCAAGCAGATCCATTTCTACCTAGCATAGAGATTGTTGAAAAATGTTGTGGACCTCAAACTCGTAGCCATGTATTTGGATTTGGGGGTGGAGTAAAGACGAATGATTTAAAAGGTGGAACTTCTTCAAAGGCTGAACTATTTTCTGCTCTACGTTCAACTCGAGAGGATAACAAAGCCTTGAATGAAGAAAACAAATTCTTGAATGAGGAAAACAAATCCTTGAACGATCGCTTGTCTACTTAAGAAAATGCGATGAAAGAAATAATGAAAATGAAGGAATTCATCGCTACGCAGCAGTCACATGTTCAACCTGCGACATCTTTTGTTTCAACTGAATGACCTCTACTTTTTTGTTGACCAAGTAAGCAACAAGATACCCAACTTTTTAGTTTATTTTGTTGCTTTGCATATAGTCATTTTCTACTTAGACTAATTCTGGTAAAATAAAGGATGGTAGCTAATACTTTCCAGCTAAAATATATAAACTAGTTTTGGCTGAATCCATCCGCATCTCTACAAGTTTTCTTTTTCTGATTGTCTTAGAATTTAAATAGAATTAGCTTAAACTCAATAGACCAGAAGTATAGGCAGTGTCCTTAGAAATTAGAAATTGATGTCATGTTGGCTTGGTTGTTCAAGGTTGTTCTGAATGCATGTATAATTAAGCAGCCATTAAAAACTATAGAATGGGGTTAGTGTATTCCCCATACCCTTTTCCCCTGACAATATCTGGCTTCGAGTCGATATTGGATTGCACAAGCATTAACCATTAGGCAAACATTGTAGAAGAATGTCATGTTCTTTGTTTTCTGATTTGGGCACCCACAAGTTAATCAAAGTGGATCTGATATGTGTGGATTGCACAATCATTAACCATTAGGCAACAATGGCATCTAGACGAGCCATGTATTTTGAACTTGCAAATTTATCATCGGTAGGTAAACTATTTGATAACATTCGTAAAATAAAAAAGAAACTTTAAAAGAGAGTTTAGGATGCCAACTCTTCATAGAAGTTAAAGAAATTGTTTTAAATTTCCTTAGGCTTCGCCAAGCTGATTTAGATGTAAATCTGCCCGTGTCTTCAAGGGTCCAGATTTGGACATCTTTGTGTGCCTCATGGATTTTGATTCCTTGAATGTGCTTGGCAATGTGAGAAGGAATTGTATCCATCAGTTTTGGCATATTCCATATTTCAGTTTCAATGTAGTCCGAGACTTTGATATCCTTAGAGCTTTGTTGATGATTAAGGAGGTTACAGAGAGGGCCTTTTCTCGTCCTGTTATCCCACCAAAAAGAGCAATTTCCCTTAGCAATTTTCCACCAAAAAGAGCAATTTCCCTTGCCATAAACAAAAACTTTGTACAGAATGATATAGACTTCCATTCTTCTCACTGTGTCTATCATAACTGTAAACAAACCAGTGTGCCTTTCTTCTCCCTGTTCTGCACTGCTGCACTCTTTCGTTTTTGGTGAACAAGGAAATATATTACTTTATCAAAAAGTGTCTACAGAGACTTGTGGCACTGCCACTGAACTAGCAGGAATAATATTTACAGGAGCACGAGAAGGAGAACTGGTACTTCCTGTACTGCTGCATTCTTGGACTGCCTTCTTGGACTGTAAATATTGTTCCTGCTAGTTCAGTGGCAATTCTTATACAGGATTGTAAATATTGTTCCTGTAAATGTTGTTCCTGCTGCAATATTCCTGTACTGCTGCCTTCTTGAACTGCTGCAATTATTATACAGAGATGCAGCAGTCTGCACTGCTGCATTCTTGGACTGCCTCTTTATTTATTAAATTCTCTATGCACAAATAGTATTTGCATTCTTGATAAATGCATCTCAATGTTTGTCTGATAATTTTTTCTTATGTTCTGCAGCTTTTGTTGTTGTTTCTAGATAACACTTGGTGAATTTGAACTGCTTTTGGGGTGAGTGATCGACCTTATTCTAGTATGAACTTTACATGTATACAATATTTATTTATCATTTTTTAAAATTTTGAACCAACAGATTTTGAAGATTGAAGTTTCAAGTCAAGATACAAGTTTGGAAGTAACGTACAAGCTTGTTATTAGTTTTCTACGAATGTTATGCAAAACTTAATAGTATAGTCTAAACTCAGATGTTAGATAAGTTTTTTGAAGAAAATATTGCAACTAACATCATGGGATGTTAACCAATTTATTATAATTAATCGCAATCTTTATCTCTATAGACTTTTAGGGACTAGATTTCCCTTCCTTAGAGACTGTTTTTCTTGTAGTGAACCGGATGAATGGAATATCT
The DNA here is from genome assembly GCA_029582685.1 of Solanum piurae. Lineage (NCBI taxonomy): Eukaryota > Viridiplantae > Streptophyta > Magnoliopsida > Solanales > Solanaceae > Solanum > Solanum piurae. The sequence continues at coordinate 3,694 of JAJOOO010004793.1, read as the reverse complement.
GGAGCTATGAGCTTCCTCCATGATCCTCTCTTGGAGTCCATCCACCATAGGTACACACAACATACCTTGATATCTTAATACAACATCTCCCCCTTGTTCAAAAGCTAATACTTTCTGCTTATCAACATTTACCTTTAATTTAAGAAAAATAGGGTCGTGATCTTGCTTACCTTTTACTTCTGACAATAATGATGACTCAGCCCCATTCGTCACCACTCCTTCTGTGGAATCCATAAGTCTGACTCCCAGGCGTGCCAGTCTGTGCACATCTTTTGCTAACTCTTTCTTTCCTTCTTCAACATGGGCAGTGCTACCCATAGACAACCTACTTAACGCATCAACAACCACATTAGCCTTACCTGGGTGGTAAAGAATACTCATGTCATAATCCTTGAGTAATTCTAACCACTTCATATGTCTGAGATTAAGCTCTTTCTGGGTGAACACATAATGTAGGCTCTTATGATCAGTGAATATATCAACATGAACACCATACAAATAATGACGCCACATCTTCAAAGCGAATACTACCGCAGCCAATTCTAAGTCATGGGTTGGGTAGTTCTTCTCATGAACCTTTAACTGTCTGGAGGCGTAAGTTATAACTTTGCCATTCTGCATTAAAACACAACCCAAGACAACTCTATATGCATCACAATACACCACAAAACCTTGAGTACCTTTCGGTAAAGTTAAAACTGAGGGCAGTAGTCAACCTTTTCTTCAATTCCTGAAAGCTTTTCTCACAAGCTTCAGACCATTGAAACTTCACTGTTTTCTGAGTCAACTTTGTCAAAGGGGACAAAATGGATGAAAAATCCTCTACAAACCTTCTATTATAGCCAGCCAAACCCAAGAAACTCCTAATATCAGTTGGAGATATGGGTCTAGGCCAATTCTGCACTGCCTCAATTTTTTGAGTATCAACTCTAATTCCATCACCGGAAACTATGTGGCCCAAGAACGCCACAAACTCAAGCCAAAACTCACACTTAGACTTGGCATGCAACTCTCTATCTTTCAAAGTTTGAAGAACTATTCTGAGATGACTAGCATGATCTTCTTCATTACTTGAATAGATTAGTATGTCATCAATAAAGATGATAGCAAACATATCTAAGTACGGTTTGAAGACTATTCATAAGATCCATGAACACTGCTGGTGCATTGGTCAAACCAAAGGACATAACCAAAAACTCATAATGACCATATCTGGTTCTGAAAGTTGTCTTTGCAATATCACATTCCCTTATTCTTAATTGATGACAATCTGATCTGAGGTCAATTTTTGAGAAACAGGAAACACCCTGAAGCTGATCGAAAAGATCATCAATTCTCGAAAGAGGATACTTATTCTTGATGGTAACCTTGTTCAACTGACGATAATCTATACACATCCTAAGGGAACCATCTCTTTATCTCACAAACAAGACCGGAGCTCCCCAAGGTGAGACACTTGGTCGAATGAAGCCCTTATCTAATAGATCCTTTAACTTCTCTTTCAACTTTTTCAACTTTTTCAACTCTACTGGTGCCATTCTGTATGGTGGAATAGAAATAGGATGAGTATTTGGAATGATGTCTATACCAAAGTCTATTTCTCACTCAGGAGGAACTCCGGGTAGGTCATTAGGAAAGACTTCTGGAAACTCTTTTACTATAGAAACTGACTGAATGGGAGGTACCTTAACACTTGAGTCATTGATTCAGACTAAGTGATAGATACAACCCTTCGAAACTAACTTTCTCGCCTTAAGGTATGAAATGAAATGACCCTTAGGCACTACTGAACTACTACTCCACTCTATGACTGGCTCAGTAGGAATCTGAAACTTGACAACTCAAGTTCTACAATCTATTGATGCATAACAGGCATGAAGCCAGTCCATACCTAGAATGACATCGAAATCCACCATGTCTAACTCAACTAAATTAGCCATGATGTACTTGTGATTGATGAAAATGACACAATCACGATAACCTCGCTCAGCTAGAATAGACTCCCCAACAGGTGTAGAAACACAGAAGGGTTCAGAAAGTTTCTCAAGAATAACTTCAAACTTATTTGCAACATAAGGGGTTACAAAAGATAATTTTTCTCCTGGGTCTAGCAAAGAATAAACATCAAAAGTAAAGACTTTGATCATACCAATGACAACATCTAGAGATTTCTCTTGCTCTTGGTGACTAGTGTTTGCATAGAGGCAATTTGTTCCTCCGACAATACTGGAATTAGCTCCTCTAGGTGCAACCCGACTGGTGGAGAAACTGATGAAGACTGGTCTCTATTGCTTGGATTTCCACTACTTGGCTTATTCTTAGGACACTCTTTCATGAAGTGTTCCTCTTGCCCACACTTGAAACAACCTGTCTGGCCATCACGACACTTACCTGAGTGGTTCCTACCACATCTACCACATACATGAAACCAACTACCTCCTTGTGCCACACTACCTTGAGACTGTGCTGGTCTAGCTCTGAAGTTCTGTGAATTTTGGCCATTATACTCACCTTTGTTCTTAGGTGCAGGTGCACTGGAAGATGATGGTGCAGGCCCTTTTTTCTTCTAAAAGGACGAACGATTTACACTACCTTTCTGCTGCCCAAACTCATTTCCTGTCTTCGCTTTCTTATACTTGAACTCCTCTCTATCTCTAAGCTTCTCTTCCTCTACCTGCTGCACATAGACCATCAACCTCGAAATGTCCATGTCCCCAATAAGCATTCCAACCCGGCCCTCTTAGCTTGATAGACGGCCCAACCCAACAACGAACAAACTCATTCTAATTCTCATGTCCTTAACCATCTCCGGAGCATACCGGGATAGTTAGGTGAACTTCAACCCATATTCATGAACACTTAGAGAATCCTTCTTAAGTGTGAGGAACTCACGTACCTTGGCCTCTTTCAGATCCCGGGGAAAGAAACGCCCAAATAAAGCTTCCTCTAAACAGGCCCAACTCGCAGGTGGTGCATCCTCCGCTCTACCCCCTTTCAACTGATCAAACTAGGTCCTAGCAACATTCTTCATCTGGTATGCAACTAGCTCAACTCTTTCAGTATCAGCAACATGCATCACGTCGAATACCTTTTTCAGTTCCTCGATGAAGTTTTCTGGATCCTCAGTAGTGCTGAAAGCAGTGAAACTTGGAGGATTCATCCTCAAGAACTCACGATTCCTTGAAGTGTCAGCCTCTTCTTGCCAAGCCCCTCTTTGCTTCCCAACCTGGTTAGTCACAGCTTGGCTCAACATTCGGATAGCCTGACGGAACTCAACATTGGTGACTTCTCCTTGAGGTTGCACTACAGGTGCATTAGGTAACTCTTGTTCCTCAACATTGTGTCTCGCAGGACGACCTCTGACAGCTCTTCGTAGAGGCATGATTATCTGAAAGCACGCGCAAACACGAATTAGAAGAAAATTTTTAGAGATCAAACTTTAACGCACGAAATTAGAGTGAAAGAAGTGATAATCTTTCCTAAATGTTGCACCCTCCTACTTATAGATGTGGCGCGCTTCACATCGATAACAAGGGCTCTACATACACGGCTTCATAGACTCCCCAAGATTCTTGAACGTTGGTCTCTGATACCAAGTTTGTTACTCCCCGATCCTACACCATGGGAGGGACTGGCACTCGAACCCCATTGTTGTGCCCAAGCGAACCCTGGGCCTGACTTACTTAACTCAGCG